>JYCQ01000060.1:0-221306 GCA_000931505.1 Hypoxylon sp. E7406B
TAAATAATAAACCTTAAATTAATTTAAGATTAATTTAAAAGGAAAAAATTATATTAAAATTTATATTAATATAAAATAAAAGACTTAATTATTAACATTAAATATACCATTAATGATATATTTATTCCAAAATTTATCATTATAAATATGTAAATTTGGAAATATTTATAAATTATAATTAAAACTAATTTAAAGATAATCTTTAATATAACTAAATAAATATAAAAAAACTTAAATTATTATATTAAAAAAACCTTAAAAATGAAAAAAAAAAAACATTTATAAATAAATTATAAGATAAAATATTTATATAAATAAAAACCTTAATTTAAATTAAGTTTAAAATTAATTTTTATTTATTTAAGTTGTTTTATATAATTTTTTAACTTTATTAAAAAGATTTTTGCTTTTTTTATATTTTAAGTTATTATGGTAATATTTGTAAATAAAAAATTATATATGTTTTTAAATATAATAAGGTAAATTAATTTAATATTACTTTAATGTTAATTTTAATATATTTTAATTTTTATATAAACCTTCTTTATAAAATGTTTATTTAATTATAATATAAAATTTTATTATTTTATATTACTTTTTAAAAATAACATTAATTATATTAATTTYTTTTTTTTTTAAGTATTATATATTAATAAGCCATTAAATATATCTTAACTTAATATTTATTTATTTATAAAATGTATTATAATTAAGCTTTTAAATTATAGTTATAATTATAAATAAGAAATTAAAAAAATAATCTATTATTTTTATAAGGTTTAATATAATATATATATTTTATATAATTTTAAAAGGTTTTTATTTATAATTTTTATTATTTATAAATTATATATATATTATTTATCATTATTAATAAAACTATTTATTAATATTAAATAAAAATTTATTAAAATACTTTAAGTTTATGAAATATTAAAGTTTATAATAAGTAAATATTATATATTAATAAGGTATAAATTATATTAATATTAATTTAAAACCATTTTTAAATTAAATTAAATTATTACTAATTATATTAAAAATTTAATATAAATAATTTATAAAAAATTTATTAAATATTAAATATAAAGTATATTATAAACGTTATTATTTATATAAAAAAACTTTTATAATATTTTATAAAGATTATTTTTATAAGAGTTTAATGTGAATTTAAGTTAAACTTAAAATGGCTTAAAAATAAACGTTAAATTTAAAAGATTTACTATTTAAAAGTAAAGAAAAATATTAATAAATATTTCATTATTTATATAATAAAGAAATAAATAAAGGCTTTTTATAATTACATTTATATCTAAATAAATTTATTATTTAAAATAATTTATAAATAAATTAATTTATATTTAATTATTAAATTAAATAAGATTATAAATAATATTAAATTCATTAATTAAATATAAATATTAATATTAATGATTTATAAAAATTAAGGTTTTTATATATATATTCTTTAATTAAAAAATTATAAAATTATATTATTAATTATTTTATCATATATTTTATTAACTTAAAGTCATATTAAAAACTTTAATATATTTTAAACATATATAAAAAATATAATTAAAATAACTTAATACTTTAATTTTTATTATTACTTTAAACATATATAAAAAATAAACATATAAGTTAAAATATTACTTAAAAAGTATATATATAATAATAATTTTAATTATTTTTAAATTAAATGTTAATTAATTTTAAATTTAAATTTATTAAAGTTATAATAAAAACATTTATAATATATTATAATATTTTATAAAATATATTTATAATATAAGTTTTAAAATAAATTCTTTAATTATAATTTAAATATATTCTTAAATTAAATTTTTAACTTATTATTATATACTCGTTTAATAAAGATAATTAATGTAATAATTAAGCTTTATTTAAGTAAATAAATAATATTAAAATTAATTTTAACTTAACATTAAAATAAATAAAATTAACCTTTTTTTATTTTTTTATTTATAAAAATTATTAATTAATAAGCAAATAAATTACTAAATTAACTTTAAAAAAGCTTTTATTAAGTTTATTTTAAAATCGATCTTATAAATTAATTAAATATATTAAAATATATTAACATTAATAAAAGTAAACATTTTATAATTAACAACTTTATTAAAAGATTAATCTCATTTTTAATAATTATAAAATTATAAATAATATTTATATTAATTATAAAATAATTTTAAACTAACCATTATTTAACCTTTATAAATTCATTAATAATCATAAAAAATAATTTATATTATTTAAATAATTTAACATTTATTATAAACAAAAAAATATATTTATAAAAACATATTTCATATATAAAATAAAAGATTAAAATATATTAAATTTACTTTACATTTATATTATAATTAAATTAAAATTATACTTAAATAAAACTTTTAATTTTAAAATTTAATTAAATAAAAATTACCATAAATAAGTTAAAAAGAAAAAATAAAATTTATTACTTTTTTTTAACTTTTTAAATCCTTTTAATAATATCGATATTATTTTAAACAATTTTAAAATAAATTTAAAACCATTATTAAAACTTAATAATTTATTATAATAAGTTAATAATTAAAACTTAATTAATAAAAATATAAACATTATAAAAATTAAAAATAAACTTCACATCTTTTTAAATTAATAAATAAGTATTTAACAATTAATTAACTTTATTAAACTATAAAAATAAAAAACTTTAAATGTAATTTAAAATTAATTTATAAATATAAATTTGTTTAAACTTTAACTTTTAAAATATCCATGTTATATAATTTAAATTACTTTAAAAGATTATTTTAAGTTTAATTTATAACTATTTTTATAAAATATTTACTTTAATTTACTTTTATTAAAAAAGATTATATAACCATTATAAAATAATTTTAAGTAAGAAATAATAATAATATATCTTAAAATTATATCATATTTAAATTAATATAAATAAAGTTATTTAAAGGTTTTTATAACTTTTAAAAAAATTTTTAAAATATAACTTAAAGAAAAAAAAATAAAAAATAACAAAATTACATCATAAAGTAATTAAATGATAAGTTTAAATTAATAAAAAAGTAAAAGCTTATATATTAAATAAAGAAAAATAAAAATTACTTTAAAAGTTAAAATATATATAATTATATATTTTATTTAAAATAATTTTTATATTTTTAAATAATCTTTATATAATCATTATATAACTAATTTTCATATTATATTTATATACTTTTTAATATATTAAATATATTTATAACATTTATAATATATTTTAATATTAATATTAAATATTAAATATATATTTTTAATTAAAAAAATAAATAATTCTTTAACTTTTTTTACTTTTATATATATATCTTTTTTAAAAAGATTTTAATTTAAATATAATCTTAAATTAATCTTAATTTATCTTATATTTTATCTTTATTATTATTTAAAAATAACTATTATTATATTTAATATTATATTTTATTATAATAAATTAAATGTTAATAAATTAATCACTTATATAACATTAAATATTAATTTAAGATTATTTTTAAATAATGCTTTATATATTATTTTACCCTTTATTTTAAATAATATTAAACTTTATATAATTAATATATTTTTAATTTATTTTATGATTAATCTTTATTAATATAATATAAATTTTATCTTAAAAATAAACTTAAACTTTAATTTAATTAATATATATTTCTTATTAAATATAATTTAAAATTAATCTTTAATTAAACTTAAATAATATTAACGTAAATTATTAATTTATTATATATATATTAAATTACTTATATTTACATTTTAAATAATTAACTATTTATAATATTAAAAATAATTTAATAATTATATTAATATTACTTTAATTAATAACTTAAATTATATTATATATGTAAATAAGTTTTTAACTTAATTAAAAATTATCTTTATTAATATATTTAATTACTTTATTATTATTAAAATTAACTTAATATATAATTAAATGTTTTAAAATATTAATATTATTTATTTAAATAATAAAAACTTTTAAAAATATTATATTAACTTAATTTATTTAATTTTAATAACATTTATATAATATATATAATAATTAAAGTAAATATAATTTAAAATTAAATTAAAAGTAAATTAAAATTAATTTTTTAATTATTTTTCATTAAATATATAATTTAATTAATTACATAAAAATGGTAATAATTAATATATAAATGTATTTAATTAATTTTATATAATAATAAAATAATATTAATTTTTTTTTAATATTATATATTAATTTATTATTATTAATAAATAATGTTAATTTTATTTTAATTAAAAATTTAAATATAATAATTTTAAATTAATCTTAAATTAAATTAACTTTAAATATTTAAATAATCCTTTTTTTTTTACCTTTTATTTATTTTACTTAAAAATATAAGCTTATAATATAAGTTTTTATTAAAATAATATTAAAATAATCTTTAAGTTAATTTTTATAATTAATATAATAATAAATTTCGTAATTATTTTAATTAACACTTTTTATAATTTATAAATTACGTTTTATTTAATTTTATTAAGTTATAAACTTAAATTAAAACGGTTAAATATTTTAATTAAATATTATAATTAACTTTTTAATTTTAAAATATTAACTTTAATGTTATTAATTAATTTTATTTAAAAATATTTATTTTATTTTTTACTTTTACTTTAAATAAAATAAAAGTTAATTTTTCTTTTTAATAATAATATTAGTTATAATTTTATTAAATAATTAAAACTTTTATAAAAAATTAATAAAACCTTTAATTTAATTAAATTACTTTAATTATAATTAAAGATTTTTAATAAAGTAAATAATAAATATAATAAAATTAAATTAAGATTAAATTTATTTAAAACTTTTTTAATATTTTATTTAAGATATAAATTTAAAAATAAAACTTAATATTTAAAATTTATAAAAAATTAATTTTAAATTATTTTTTATTTAAACTTAAACTTAAAATAATAAATTTTAATAAGTTTTATTTAATAAAATAATAATTTTATTTTAATTAATGATTTATTAATAAAATATATATTATTTTAACATTTATTAACTTTTTTAATAAAAAATTTATAAGTTTTATATTTTAAAATTCGAAATTAAAATTAAAGTAAAAAAAATTATAAATATATAAATAATAAATATTTTTTAAAATTATTTTACGACTTATTTTTTATTGTTAAACTTTAATAAGTTAATAATTTTATTATTTTTTATAATTATAAAAATAACATAACATTATCGTTTTAAAAACTTAAATATAAAAATTTAATTAATATTTTATATTAAATTTAATTTTAATAAAATTATAAATAATAAACATTTTTAAAAATTATAATTATAAAAAATAATTTAAAAATAATATTATTAAAATAATTTTATAAATTATAAAATTAAATTTAATATAATTTAAATATAATTTAAAATTAAATTTAATATAATTTAAATATAATTTATTTATATAATATTAAAAGTTTTTACTTAATTAATTAATAATATTATTTAATTAAAAAGTTAATAATTTATAAAATATAATAATGTAATTTAAAGTAAATAGTTTAACTTTTTAAAATAAATGTTCCGACTTAATAACCCCTTTTTTTATTTTTATTTTTTAGAGCTGCACCTTAAGTACCTCCAATAGAGCTAAAAGGTACCTACATGTACTTGCCGAACTCCGGAAAGCACATACCTAGGTACCTAAGGTATCAATACTACATACACCGGGGAATATGGGAAACTGACGTATGTGATTCCACTAAATGATAGGTACCTAATTCTTTTAGCTATTGCTCTAGATCAATCACGAGAACATTATCATTTTACGCGTGGCATCACTCTATTCAGGTACCTACCTACCTCATAGCTTAATCGTGTACATACATGTAGCTTCAGATGATACACTGTGGGTCCGGAATCCGGAATCCAAACAATTAGGTTGATGGGAATTGCCCTTTCGGGCCTTAGTGATGATTTAGCGCATGCCATTAGCCAGGTTGGCGTACAGCAGCGCGGTACATAAACAGTATATATGCATTTATCTAATACAGCCCCTCCAACTTGTCATAAGATGCCGATGTCCAACTCTGCCGGCCGCAGCTCGACTTCGACATTATTAACGTCAATCCGTACCGCTATTTCAATGTAGCCGAGGCCCTTGGGACTTAATCCTCCCATGATTCCTACAAGAGCACGCCGTCTCCGAATATGCCACCGCCCAACACTCCGGAGGAAGGGCTAGTTGCAACGACCGCCACCTTAGCTCTCCGGCCTCTAATGGGCAGCGAGGCTGCCGTCACAGCCCTAGATCTTCGAGCCCTCGAATACGAAGGCAACGTTGACGAGAACCTCATATGCCCCATCTGCCGAGTTCCTTTCATTTCTCCCGTGATAACGGCCTGTGATCACGTCTTCTGCCACAAATGCATCGTCCAAGCCCACGCTCTGAACCCCGTCTGCCCGGTCGACCGGCTTCCCTTGAAGCTGGTATCCGAGACACGATCCGCACCTAAAATTATCCATAACCAACTAGATAACCTATCCGTCAGATGCCCAAACAGCCCACGTGGGTGCGATCTCATCGTTTCCCGGTCACTGGTCGAGAACCACGTCGCGCGGTATTGTGATAAGACGCTCGTCCCGTGCCCTCACCCATCCTGCGATAAGACAGTAGTTCGGAAGGATATCGGCAAAGGATGCCTCCATTATGACGTAAAATGCGAATACTGCGAGCGGGTGAAGCAGAAAGCGGATCTAGAGGAACACCAGGACATCGAATGCCCAAACCGGAAGACAGTATGTGTGCTGTGCAACGCCGAGTACGTACGACATAAACAGGAGGAACATTCGAAGGAATGTCCCGAAGCCCAAACTTCTTGCAAGTTTACCCCTTTTGGCTGTACACAGAAGATCAAGCGCAAGCGACTGGAGGAACACGCTCAGACATGCGCATACAGGGTCGTTGGACCAGTGGGAGAGCAATTGGCGGAACTCCGAGCCGAAATTAGTGCTTTGCAGGAGAAAGACAGATTGAAAGACCGACGGATCAAGTTCCTCGAGACTCGCGGGTTTCCCATGCCTACCAGTTCACCAGAGCCAATATCAGATATGGGTTTACCTGAAGCTTCATCAGCCCATGATGAGAGCGCGCCCTACGAATCCAAAGATCAATATTTCTTATCCCTATTCGAGACCATGGAATCCAAGGTCGAACGCCTATCTTCGGCGCTTAACGAAGTCGAGGGCCGCCATTCCATGATGCTCTTCAATGAGAGCTCGCAGATCAAAGACCAGCTTACCGAAATCCGAAGCACTATGGGTGTACTTGGGATGCACGTGAGATGGCTCATGAACTTCCGATTACAGGAACGAGGCAGAGTCGGGACTGCATCCCCTGGCATCTCGGGATCTCTTTCTGGTACCCAAGACAACAGTAGCGACACCAATCTATCCCGGCACCTGAGCGACAATTTACGGGAGCACCCACCACGGCTATGATCAAGGATGTTGGTTCACAGCTCTTTATATCCTTTAAGACACTTGATTCTTGGGTCGTCAAAGTTACTCTACGAAACATATGGGAACCCGGTTATCATGGATCCATCACAGATAATGTTCTAACCCCACTCAGAATGTTGTTGTCCGGGGCCAAGAACGCAGTCAGCATAGAACTGTTGTCTAGGATGATTCTATTTTCTTTAGGTCAAGAAATTGATGAGGAAATAGGCGTGATGATACTCCTTATCTCGACGTACTCTTTCGTACATTATACCCGTCCCATCATCTCCCATACAGGCTAATAGTTCGCGCCTGAAGATGCTGTCGCAATGCACAGAACTGCCGGGGAGATTATTAAGACCCGTGCCGCCCCCGTCATTGCTCGTCGTCTTTGGGTTTATACTATCTCTAATAGCACAGTCTCACGACAGCGTCCTGAAATAAAGGAACTCCGTTGATTCGATATCCTTTGAGGTTCTCTAGGAACGAACTATTTGCGGTCGATGGCGAGAGGAGAGATACCGATCCCACAGGAGGCTTTTGAGAAGGATGTAGCCGAGGAGCCAGGGGAGAAGGGCCCAGGCTAGGGGAAAGGCCAGTGCAGCAATATTAATGATGCACTTGAAGATCAGGTCGATGACAATGAGAGTGAAGAAGGAAGTGAAGATTGTCGTGACAATGCTTAGGAGAATGCTTACGGCAACCCCGATGATATCCGAGAACACTATAGCGACGACTACCAAAGGCACGATTTGCCAGAAAGACATGGTGGAAGACATTCTCAGGAAGTCTCGGAGTTGCGTCGGGAATGGTTTGCCGTGCTTCTGGTGGACTTATGGTCTTCGACTTGGGCCAAAATGTTCCCAAGACTGGTGTTGCAGAACCATTCAGCCAAGGCGAAATCATAGGAACGTAATAAATACATATTTACGAAGACTGCCACATCGCTCGGGTTCTACATTCAGTTCTACTGCTTCACTCATCCGGGATCATAAAGACGTGAGTTGTTTGTGTCGTATTTCCAAAGGCGAGTCACACATTTGCTCTACAACAAATACGAGTCGTCAGCAATTGCGCTGGTCGGATTCCGAACATCGAATTATGACACCAGGCTGATCGAGTGCTACGTGCTGACAAGAGACATGAGAGGTCTATTCACGGTGCCTTTTTCAACCTCATCTCAACATAATCGAAGCACATCACCACTCTTAATCCCACTTCAACTCACATGTTAATCTATAAGGTATTCAATTCAGTATATTTCTGGCTTCGCCATCCATCACGATTTCGCAAGTAGCCCATTTCCTAGTCACTCGCCTAGTATTCGTACTACTATGAACCAACCTCCGTGTATATCCGTATCTATCTTATCCCTATCGATCAAACCCAGAACCAATCCATGGAATAACTGACTAGGTTTCGCTGTAGCGTACCTAAAGCAATGCTTTATATTTACGCTATATATGGGTGGCGCAAGGCGGAAGAGAGATCCTTTTACTTATCCTTGCTTTTCTACTTCTTCTTCCTAGATCTCAACGCATCGTTTCATCAACCATCGTTCCTCTTCATCAAAAACTATCATTGCACTCCGTGATTCCTCGCCCTCTGAGCCGATACGACCGGGGAAATGTTGCTGAGCGTCTATATCAAATCCGATAAATTCCGGGTGGTCTGGGTCGAAGAGGGGGCGGAGACGAGATCCGAATCGGGCTTGCAGCTGTGAGCGGTGGCATGCGTCAACGGGAACACCCAGCTCCACAATCCAATCGATCACTTGTTGCAGAATCGCGCTTTGACCTGGAAACCAAAGTGATACCAGGGTCCTTAGGTCGATTGTGTGGCCATACCGGCTGACAACATCAAGGACCTCCGGGGTTGTTGCGATGACATAGGACCTACCCGGTCCGTCTGACACTCGTATAGTCTTCCCTTCGCGTCCTGGCTCCGATGCCGGGAGCTCTGACCGGCAATATGCCTTAAAGACAGGATATTTTGCAAGGAAAATATCCCTAGGATCAAATAATTCACATTCGTATTTAGTTTTGCTCGAAACGATGGCAAATCTCGGGTTTACGCCATGGTAGAGCATGAAAGCAGTGATTGCCAAGCTCGGTCTATTGTAATGACACCAAAACTTGAGCATCATATGAAATGCAGGCTCCTTCTCGGGGATTAGACTTGAATCAGGGGAAGCCCCACGGTCGAAAAGGGCTTCAAGTGTTTTGTAGGCTCGAGTCCACGCACCCGTGACTTCGTCGTGGAGGAATTCGAAGCCGAGTAGGCATGTTGAAGCACAGCACGCTAATTGTTCGGGGTTGAGATCCTCCTTGAAAGCAAAGTACTCGTAGAAGCCGAGCTGCGCACACCCTAGCGTGATCAATTCTTGGGGTCCATTCACCATTGAATACCAGTCGTTGACTGCAAGACTACGTTTTCCCGGTACATATATCCTTAGGTCTCCAAGCGCTCGGTTAGCAGCATCGAGAAATTTGCAAAAGCGTAGGGTTTCTGCTTGGCGCTCCATAACGACATGATGAAAAATCCTGAATTCTATGTTCTGCCTGAACGATAAACGGTGGGTAAAAGATACTAAGTTAGAGGATGTAGTCAGGTACGCTATTAAGCTACAGCTGCCACGAGAAGGATATGAGTGGCTAAGCCGGCTGGGAGGGGCGAAATAGGATAGCGGGAGGTCAACGCGCTGTAGCTGTCTCAGGCAGATTTGACAATAAGCGTCAAAGGGGTCGAAATCAGGACATGCTAAGCTCATACCCTGGTTGAAATACTGACTGTCCAGGAACTCGGTGATTGATCGGTGTATAAGGCGAACGGGACATCCCAACACACCGGAAAATAGGGAGACGAGGGGGTAACTTTGAGGTGATAGTTCAAGCAGCCCCTTACATATACCATATATCCGCCTCTGAGCTCTCTCCAATCTGTCGCTGTTTTCCTTTGCCGTAAATAGTTTGACAGCTGAATCCATCGCAAAGTTCTTGTTTTCGACGTACTCTTCGAGAAATGAATAATGCATCACGGAGACTTCGTAGTAGTACTTGCTGCAAAAACGGGTCAGGGAGAGCATGCTGTAAGCTAATCTTCGGTTATTACGGGGGATCGATCCCAAGAGTTGTTGAAACACTGCGCCAACAAAGGTCAGTATAGTACTTATCGTGATTCGTTACCAATTTCCCCGTATGTTGCGGCTAAAGAATTCGTATCATGTGATGTAGGAAGGAATGGACCAAGACAAACTTAGAGATCACTTACTAGGCTCAAGATCGGTTGGAAGGGAGTCGATAAGCCTTGTTAGGTCTCTGAATCGGTCTCCATTCACAAGCCCCTCCTCAATATGTCGAAGAACAATTGCTACCCACAAGAAGACACCAACCGATTCAACTACAATTTTTTCTCTCAACCAGGTGACCTTATCTATGCTACCATCCCAGTCGTCATCGTCGTAACTTTCCAATAGAGTATTGATATGCATCTCGCTAAACCGGTCCCTTACAAAACGCCGGATGTCAGAACGCGTGAGATCGTGAAGTCGAAATTTCGGACAGTCCCTAAAGGCATCTTGGAATATAGCCCATTCCCGGCTAGAAACACAGAGCTTAATGTTCGACCCTTTGTTGGACCATGAAAGTAGTTGCCTGATAAGATCTGCGTGATTTCCTTCAAATTCGTCGAGACCGTCTATAAAAAGCGCAATCTTATGCTTCCCATCAATCCGACTAGCAGCGACGATATTCTCAAAAGCTTGCTGGCACTGATGGTGTTCAATGTGGACCCTTTCTCTATGCATTGATGCTTCCCATTGGGCTGGAAATGCGAGGGGAACCAGGTCGGGACATTTCTCTAAAACACAGTGCAACATCCCTCGGACGAGGCCCTTACTACTCTTCTGAAGGGCGGAACCTGGTTTCCAAAAGAAGAAACTACCCAAAACAAGCTTCTTTCCGTCCGCCCAGACCGTCAGATGCTCTCTGGTTTTAGGATGCCGAGTGAGGTATTTCATCAAGGTCGACTTCCCCGAACCCGGCTTTCCGGAGATATAGAATATACCGGCGTCTTGTTCGAGCCAAGTAATGAAGCCATTACGAGCTTTAGTTAAATTCTCTTCTCCTGCGTCTAATGGAGCCGGTAATGGAGACTGCGAAGGTAGCCGGTTATTAACCGAATCAGCAGAGTCTCCATCGTCTGTAATGTACTCGGAGGGTGTATCGCTGTGCAATGAAGGAGATTCGTCCACAAACCACTCGAAACTTGAGTCATCATCCAGTTGGGTTTTCGGATCTGGGGGGGAAGGTATATTGTCATATATTGTATTTTTACTATTGTCTGTCGAACGTGGGGTGGTGCTAGCAGGGCTCGGAGCTTGGCTTGAACTGATAGGGTTTACTTCGCTGCCTTCGTCCGTGTTATCCTTGCCACGATATTCTGAGTCGCCGCCGTCATACTCCGAATTGTGTTCGTAATCAACACTATTTTGAGATTCTGTTTTGTTGTCTATGGCCACCTCGTCGCCGGAGAAAATCCAGTCAAAGGTTGCCTCATGAGCTATCTTAATGTCTTCGAATCTCTCATTCATCAGCTCGAACCGGAGCCCATCCAGTACACGAGCTTGGCGAACTTTCAGGACAGCATCGTCAGTAAGTTTAAGAAGTGACCGTATCTGACCCAGCGCTTCAGAGCTAAGACAGGAGACGCTGCAACCCAGACGTAAAGATTCAACGTTCTTTGCAAGCGACTGTAATTCATCCCCACTAGCTTGGCCATGTGCGATAAGCTGGTTGAGCCGCTCTAGCGATTCGGACCTATTATAGCTTAAGAGTTAGAAATGATCGGGATATGTATATTGAACTGCTTCTTGCCTTGACAAGCTAACGAGCTCCAAATTTAGCTGCTGTCTGCAACGGTCTAGCTTCAGTTCCAAGTCGTTTTTTTGCTCCTTCGTTCGCCAGTCGCGTATCGTAGCCCTAAGGGCCTCTCGCCTGGAACCCGGGTTCCTAGCCTTCAGTTTATCAAGCAACTTTGCGAGCTCCACCGATACACACTTGCAGTCACTTGCGACTTGAAGAAGGGAAAGTTCTTGGTTTGACAAGGAACTAGTTGATTTAGACACCTTCAGGTTATCAGCGAGCTGTTGGATCTGCTTCGTCTGATAAGACAAGTTGTCATTATATGCGCTGGCACCTGAGGCTGATGTGCGAATGCTCTTGGCCGTGGAAATCAACTTATACCCAAAATCCAAGAATGTAATGATGTTGCCTGCAAGTCCGATTGCTGTGAAGGGATCCATATTGCCGACAATTGCGGCGTACCGACCGAAGAGAAGATCAGGTTGCCCCTCCGAGCGACATTTTGATGTGCGCGGTTCAGCCTCATTCGTTCCTGCTGACTATATGTACCTAAGATGCCATGCGCATATGCAGGTCAGTAGTCACGTGTTATATGCAGAACTTGAACCGCTTTGAGCGAGTTTTAGTACTCTGTTGTTTCCTCAATTAGAGCAAGTAGTAGTTCGTGCAACATAGTAAAAAGCCCCTTTTTCTTAATTTACTAGAGGCTACTCTTTAGAGTAGGATAGAAGCTGAACGTGTACTTGGTTGACAATCCTTAAACAATGAAAACATTGAGTAGAATCAATCAGTCTATCCATGACTCTACTGGATCATCAGTAAACAAATTCATCATTTAATTATTGGCTTCGCGGCTCGCTTTCGAGAGAACGCACCTAAGTAATTAAAGATGCAATGAGGCAACTCACTAACCCACTTAAGCAATTAAGCACAGCCCTATTTTCTTATTTAGGACAGTACAAATTCCAGCCATAGTATAATAGTAGAGTCTATAAGACGCCCCAATGGTAAGGGTTGCTCCTGAGCCAACTTCGCAACTCCAGAACTCTAAAATCAACAATTAGTTCGCCATTCGGGCTTCGTAACAAATGCTCCAACGGTGAGTGAATGACCTGAAATTTGTAGTCATAATCGTTCATTTGATTCTTATTGTTGTGGGCGACCTCGCTACAAATGCAGTATGTCTGGCGGCTTACTCATCTTATCTCCTAATAGATTTCAGCAGCGACGTTATCCTCGTTCGTTTGCTAAGGCCGACTCGATACGGCACCTTGGATTGAGACGCCGTAGGTGTAGGCTTGGGCGTTGTGCTTCCCTTGTCTTGATTCTTGGACGGTAGTTTCTGATCGGCTGGTGATTGGGCGACTGTCCCCGCAGACACACTTTCCACCGACATGGACTTTTGGGACGGAGTTTTAACATTACTGCTGAGTTCCTTCAAAGGAGACGTATCTCTGTCTCCAACGCCACCTCCGGTCAGATCGTCTGCTGTCTCGTTTTCTTCTTGCATCTGAGCCTGCTTCTTTTTAGGCTTCGGCTTCGTTTTCTCCGCCCCTTCAGTCTGCACTGAAGTAAGCTCATCACCATCACCATCACCATGAGTCTTAGAAATAGAGGTTGATTCTGGCCCGGGAACGACTGGCGTTTCGGAATTTGCTGGGTCGGACTTCCGAGGCCGGCCTCTCTTCTTCTTGGGTTTCGTTGGCTCGGCTTGAACCTCGGGATCTTTCGCGACAGGGATCTGTTCTTGAGCGGCAGCCTGAGTTTCAACCGGCGGCTCCTCTTGAATGACCTTTTCGGCTACAGGTTGCTTCTTCTTCCGCCCACGCTTCTTTGGTTGGGGAATTGACTGGGCCTCCTGTACATTAGGTTCGGGGGCACTGATAGGAATAGGGGGCTCAGTTGAGGGCATTTCAGACGCAAGCTCATCGGCATCATGCGCTCCTTCTCTGGGAACCTCTCCAGGTTCTATTTCTTGAGGGCTAACATCTTCATGTGGATTTGGAATGAGCTCGATATCCTCGTCACCTTCATGTAAATTCGCCGAGTTAGATCTTTGCTCGTCCTGGCGCTGGCGTTTGTGATCGTCTCGAGGATCATCAGTAGTCTCAGGATTCCAAGGTTCATCTTGCACAAGCTCGTCCTCATCTTGAATACTTCTTGACCTCCTCTTCCTCTTCTTATGCGATGGGCTCCTCATCGTAGGACCTTCATTTGGTTCTTCGACCTCATGATGTGCTGGATGCGCATGCACATGTGGTGTGCCCTCCGCTGTCCTTTCAGCGTAGTCATGATGATCAGCTGCGATGACATCTGGAGAAGATGTTATCTAGAAGTCCATTAGTTAGGCTCGTGATCTCTTGTTCTGCTGACAGACGTACATTTATGACGTTCGGACTATCAAAAGGCTCAATCTCAACAGCAGAGCTTCTTTCCCAGGGCAGCGGTGGCCCAGAAGACGTATATCGGCTAGGKGTTGAATACGCAACCGTCGTCATGCCGCTTGACTTTAGATTAGGCAGGGTGCCGGGTAGGGTAGAGTAACCATACTGCGGTACATTGATCTTCTGGTACTCGAGCTTTTGCATGGTAGTAAGATTGCTTTGCGCAATATAGAAATTCGCCGTAGTCGGCGTATCCTGAGGTACGGGGTCATGAAGCAAGGCCTCCATCCTTTTCGATGCAGCTTGTGGGGATGGTTCGGCTCCATTACTAGCATGAAGCGTCTCATCATGCGTAGCATCATATCCCATGAATATCTCAGCTGCGGAAGAGCTTCTAATCGTCTTCGATTGACTCCTTTTTCGCTTACCGGATGACTTGTCATTCTTCCCTCTCAAGCTTTTAGCACTCCTGGGGGCGGCCTCGGCACTACTAGGCACATCCCACTCATCAGGCGCGCTTTTCCGCGGCGTCGTAATGTTAGTCGCACCCTCGCTGAAGAGTGATGGTTGGTTTCCCGGCTTGTTTAGGACCACGGGCGAGGKGACGTCCGTAGCCGAAGAAACATCTGCCTTTTTGCCTTTGCCTTTAGCTGGGAGCGACACGTCGCCACTACTTCTGCTTGCTTTTTGACTTTGGCGCACGATATTCTCGATGAGCCGGGAGTGCTCAAGTGCTCTATTGTGCTGCTCGTCATAGACACTCGCAAAGAACGACAGGTCCGTAGTATCAGATATCTGATTGTGCTGGTCTAGGGCCCTAGGGCTTAATGGTTCTACCTCCGGAGGCTCCATTTCTTTCTTTGGAGGACTCAACGGATTGTCGCCTCCATCCTCATCATCTGAGTCGGCAATTACTCGGCGTGGTGCCATAGCTCAATTGGCTGACGCGTCTCGACGCGCCTTGTGCTGATAGGGCCAAGGTGTCGTGGAAAGCAGAGCCAAACTATCGCGACAGCATTGAATTGATGCTACAAAATTCGGTAAAGGAAAAGGTAAATGGTACGTAAACGTGTCTGCTGCACTAGGGGATAAGTAGATAGAGTTCAGGTTAAGAGTCATAGGCACACTGCACATCGGAATGATGCCGTCGTCATTCAAATTGGTGTTGTACCTGCTAAAGAGCGCGCATATGTGGGGCACTACCTAGTGAGAGGCCCGTGCKCTAGACCATCATTAAGACTGCCAGTCGTACAGAACGATGTATCCATGTATGTATGTCTATAACTTTAATAGTACAGGTACCTAATGTATCCATTGAAGCAGATATACAGTTATTTTTGTAGACGTATACGCATAATATAAGACAATACACAGGAATCAGCAAGATATTTCGCTCGTGGCCAAGGTTGCAATACGGCCTTGGTTTGGTGGTTTATTTCTTTCAATGTCGGTACTAGATTATGTACCCGGTACTAGCTAACAACGTAGACCTGAATGGAGTCAGTAACTCCATGCATACATAATCTATTAGCTATAATAGTATCCATATGATGTCGTTCTCTGCAGCGTCAGGCTGCTAACCTCTAATTCTTCGTCTTTTACTGCCATCGCCCGCTTGCTCGTCCGTATCGTCCTCAGCTGTGTTGGCCTCACCGCCTGCCACACTTAGGCTACGACTCACTGACGGCGGCACACCCGTTGGCGGCGGCGCGTTGCGTTCTACCTCGTTGCGGAGGTCACTCAAAAGCTTCTCGACCTCGCCAAACATGCTGCGAGTGTCCTTCACGACTCCGTTCTCATCCACCTCGTAGCCTCGGTAATCCTCCCCATCATCTTCCAGACTAGCACGCCGGTTTGACCTGAGGAATGAAGGTCCAAAACCACGATACGGATCCGGGTTGTACATGATAGCATTCGCAAACATGTGGACCAGTTCCCTCTCCAACTGCGCGATGTTTATTATACCTCGCGGTGGGACTAGATCCACGGAAATCGGAAGCCAAACATTGGTTGCGTTCGGTTCGACATCAGGCATCGTCGCCACTGCCGCCGCTGCAGCCTTAGAACCCGCCGTAATGGCCTTTTGAATGCCCTTGAGGTCTTGGGGCCGAAGCACGATTTCAAAATATCCAGGCGCTGTCTTCGGCTTTACAGGATGTGCGAACATATTGGCATGACGGTGACTAATAATTTGATCCAATGCAGATTGGCTGATCTTATTGAATGAGCGTGTCCATAGAACATGCGTAGCCGGCGTTGGCGGGGCTCGATTTGGAGGACTCTCCTGGCGCTTCCGTTTGTTAGACGGCTGGCTCGGCTCCGGCGGAACTTGGCTCGGCGCGCCCTCATCCGCCGTAGTCGCGTCACCGATGTCCTCGAGGGCTTGAGGAGTTGCCTCTTCATTCTTAATGTTGCTTCCCAAAAGATCTGGTTCTGCTGGAGCCTCTTCCGATTGGACTAAAGGAGTCGATTTCTGAGAGACGCGAGGCGGCCGGCCTCTAGGCCTATTCGCTGTTCCATCGGGCTTCTGCATAGCCTTCCGAACATCCTTCTTCACACTATGTTCGGGAGAAGCCTTTGGTAGCTGAGCTGGCTGAAGGGGTGGGCTGATCGGTTCGAAAAGTGGACTCTGAGTATCAAAATAACTAGCTGCTTCCTCCATCCGCGGCGTCGCAAGGGTTGGTGTTGAAGTCCACTTAGTGCCATATCCTCTTGCGACGTGAGGAGAGATAGGTATTGGTGTTTGCGTTTGCGATGCCGACGGTGTATGTGTAAGCTGAGGTACTGCCACGGGGGTCTGTAACGGAGGTACCTGCGGGCGCTGGGTCGAGTTATTAGCGATAGCGTGTTGAGTTTGAGTTTGAGCTTGAATTTGAGCTTGTTGGTTGTATGGTGAGTTGTACAATCTCGAATCCACTTGCGGTTGATTTTGTTGTGATGCTGGTGTAGCTGGCGTAGCTGGCGCAGTTGGTGCAGCTGATGTAGTTGGCATGGGGGTCTGGGGAGTATAAGGAGGTCTAGCTGGTCCAGGTGATTGTGCCCATTGGGCCGGCGGCACGGGCGGCTTTGCAGGACCTGCATTTGGGTGCGTGGCTGATAATACGACAGGTGGCCGAACAGGCGTCTGATTCGGTACGTGCTGACCCTGATGCTGGGTATAGGGGCCAGGTCCTATATTAGGACCTGGCGAACTTGGTGGGGGCACTGAAGCTGGCCGTCGCTGCTGTGTTTGCTGCCCTGACCCATCCGGGGTTGCATTTAAAGGTAAAGATTGGAGAGATGGTGGTATCTGACCAGCGTTTTGGGGTGGCAGAAGGACTGAGGGGGATGGTGGTGCAGACCCCTGGACCTGGGGTCGAGGTTGCTGAGCATACTGTCCTGGGGTTTGTCTGCCACCCACATAATTCTGGGGGAATTGAGGGTGGGCCGTCGGAGTTTGAGAAGGATATGTCGGGGGCCTGGTGACTCCTGTGCCATAGGGAGGACGGGGTGAAGGGACCGGAGTTTGATGATGTGGCTGGTGCTGAGGTGGTGGCGGCGGCGGAGGTTGATGAGACAGTTGATGATGGTGAAGAGTCTGATGAGAAGGTTGAGGCGAAGGCTGATGAGGAGGTTGGTAAGGAGGCTCCCACTTCAAAGCAGGAGCAGAAGTAGATGTGGAAGTCGGAGTTTGAGGTTGATTGGACTGTATTGGAGCAGGGCTTCTGCCTTTAGATAGACCCTCGGGTCGATGCAAGCCATCTGTAACTGGCGGCTGTGGCGTGGCAGAACCTGGGCGTGTGGTGTATCCTTGAGCTGTCTGCGGATGTTGTAGAACTGGTGTCGCGCCGCCTACCGGGCGAGCCGGATCTTGCGACCTATTATCGGGGGTAATGTGCCGCGCTTCACTTAAGGGTCGGGGTACCTGTGGAAGCGGTGAGGAAATTGGATGTACAACTTTTCCTCCTTGTGGTGGTTGAGGAGTATGGGGTGGCTCGATTCTCCTCTCGGGATTATGAATTTTCGGCGGAACTGGAACCGGCGTTGGCGTCGGTAGTGGTGCTGGTGCTGGTGCTGGTGCTGGTGTTGGTATCGGCGTCTGTGTGGGTGGCGCTACCGCTACCGCTGCCGGTGCTGTCACCGGTGCTGATGCTGCGACTGGTGCCTGCGTTACTTGACCTTCCGGTCTCGCGACCGTTGTATTGTTGACGCTGGGTACGCCATTCTTGCTCAGGTCCGCACGTTGCTCTTGGGCCAGTCTATCATCCCATTCACCTCGTTCGATCTCAGCAAGTTCGCGTTGGAGTTCCTCGTACCGTCTCTCATCTTCCCTGATCTCCTTGACAAGACTATCCCGGAACCGTGAATATAGTTTCTCGACAAGAATTTGGAGCCTGTCTGTTTGCTCTAAGGCTTCCTGAAATGTAGACGGAGGGGGACTCTGCAGCTTCCTTTTCCTAGAAGTTGGGGACAGCGCAGCATTGTTCTTCTCCGCCACAGCTTCGGCTTCCCGTCTCTTATCCTCCTTTCGCTCCTCTTTAAGCAGCTGAAGGGCGAGGCTTTGAAGGGATTCGGGACTCAGTCGGTTGGCATCGTAGTTATCTTGTTCGTATATGATGGGCGTCTTCTTGAGGGTGTCGGAGATGCGACTGAAGGTGCCGATAACCAGGCCGTTCTGGAAGTTCCTGTTGAGCTCTTGGAATAAAGCAAAGGCTTCGAGAGGGGTGTAAGTGGCGGGAGKATGATTCATGCCCCAGAATCCACCTCGGCCGTAGTCGAGGGGACCGTCGCGTAGCTGTATCAGATGAATCGGCGCCACGATCTAGTGTAACGGTCAGCAAAGCTAGAAACCTGGAGGCGGCTTCGTTGGGCCATTCGGAGCGGGAAAACACGATTCTGACGCGTACTAGATGATTTAACGGGGATCGCAGGAGTCCGTTAAGACTACTCCGACCACTTTGATGGCGGAATGGCGACGATTAGGGCCTGTTTTGGATGAAGCTATTCGCGATGAATATTTTTCACGGTTCCTTGTCGTTGGCGTTGGATCACGTGATTGGGATAAATATTCAGTAATCCGCAGATAGCAGGCTACGGTGATGTATGATTCGTGTGATGGATCGGCGAACGTTGCCAGATTGACGGTTGGAGCGGGTTGGAATGTGGAATCTGGAGATTCACGGGCTGATAGGCCGATAGGCTGATCCATGGATGTGTAGGTCCAAACATTTCTGCTAGCGCGCATGGTCCGTGCCTGCCTCAGCTTACTGGGAGCTAGCTCTTATTATCAGAGTTCCCGTTCTCTACGCTTCTTCTGTACAATCCTTCCTCGCTCTTCCACGTACAGTATTATTTAATATTCTATCAAAATACAAATAGTTCAATTCTACTAGAAATACTCGGTCTATATCTGGCTCTCTAGTAGATGAAGGAAGTATGTTCCATTGCATAGAGTTACCTTACGAAGTACTGTAGGGACGGTTGTGCACCAGCACGCTTCCTACCTGATATCCAAGTACGGACATGAGCTTTCGTTATACCATTCCGGTTGCTTCCTCTATAATAGTTCGCCAACTCTCATGGACAAAGTATTCAAACCTACCTAGGCAGGTATGTCTTCAGACTCCACGCCTAGCCAGTGTGATAATTATTAGATCTTTTGCAATTTCGCATGTGAATACGACACGCGATCGAGACGGCGCACGTGCCTAGTTTAAGACACCTCAAGATGAGAATACCGGCAACACAGTTGATGTCATCGGGTCGAGACCGGGGTATAAGGAAAAACTGACGCAGAATCGCGTTCGCACAGATGACTTGACTTCTAGAGATAATGATGCATGATGCACTCGCGTGAGACATGAATTTGTACTTACATAATTCCCTATCCTTCGTCCATGTACATATGTCGCATTTGAAGATTGGGTCAAAAGACGTCTAGCCTATTAAAGCAGATACAATTTGAAAAGCCGGCTCAATTAGGAAAGGAGAGGGACGCTAACCAAATAATTGGTTTAGCTCTGCTTCTCGCGCGTCTAACCGTCAATTCTACCAAATGAGTGAACCCACTACTGCATACGAGGTATAATGCAGAGGGTCGAATTAATGCTACCCTAAAGCTTTAGGTGCCTAGTCAGAGGTAGGTATTGAAGCTCCTGCGAGAATAAGGGGTCTGTTACGAGCCACGAGAGTGCATAAAAGCAAGGGAGATTAAGTGCCCTACCTGGGTAAGAGCATACCTAGATCCAGGAACGGGTTCCGAAAACAGTCAAAGCACTGTAGTATTCGTTAATTCGTCGATGATTTGGTAGGGGCGCTGGTTCATGCGCTGGCCGTTCATAGCCTTAGTCGTAGCTTTTTATGCCACGCGCATAATATGCATGCGTCAATCCTGTTGCTCTATGCAAGCTAGAGAGAGTTATATCATTTCACCGTCAGCCCAAAGTCAGAAGATACCTAGCTCCCGTATAAAAGATTCATGGCGAAAAGTTTATATGATGGGATAAACAAGGATAGAAACAATAAGATTCCATCAGCAATCGGGCACCTGGCTAGTTCATTTGGATCATCGTTGTTGAAGTCGAGCGCATGGGACGTTTTCGTCTAGTGATGAGATCGTCTTGAGATCATCCTCAAAAGCAGCTAGACGCCAAGAAGCGTAATTATTACCCAGCTGTGGGTGATACAAATTGTCTACATCTTCCAGTCCGTCATAAAAATAATCCTGTCAGCCAACTCTCCCCAACTATCACAAGCTCGAAGCGAAACACCAACTAGTCGTTGTTGATATCCCATCTTCTCATCTCATCTGTCATCTCATCGATCTAATCTCGCCGACGGCAGGACAACGTGTTTTTATGCAAGTGTTTCAGTTATTTTCCCTGGACCCCCAAGACAGTTATTTAAAACCAGGTACGGGAGAGGCTCGAGTTCCACTGGTTCGCCTGACCCCCCTTTTTTTATTCGGTCCCTTTAATCCATTAACGGTCATCAGTCCACGTTCCCGACTTACCTGCGACCCGCCTTTCATTCCCTCCCCCACCGCCAACTCCAATACTTTATCAAATAATAACAACCCAGCTCTAGCMCCCTCCCAGCATCCTAAACTCTAGACTACCACGACTCTCTCGCAACATTTTTTTCTTCTTCTTGACCGCCTTATGTTCGAGGATACCACAAACTTTCTGCCCAAGATGAACCGCACCGACGAGGAACTCGACCGCGACTGGAAGCCCAATGGCCGCCGACCGCAATCGTGAGTTTCCATATGTTTGCTTGTCCTACTCCCACAGTGCCTACCGTCGCTAGTACCGGGGGGAAGTTGCGCCAAACGACAGCTTCGGTTTTCAACCAAAAAAACGAACAAATCACTAATCCGATTTGCTCTACAGCACAATTGCTCGCTCCTTCAGTCAAGAGCTGATGGACATTTTCCGAATTGAAAACAGCATTGCCGACCTAGACGAGCAGGTTGACAAGCGGTATGGCCCACTCTTGTTCCCCTATTATATGGAGACCCCAGTTCTTCTCCTGCTATGATGCGACCGTGACCAACGGGCACTAATACTGGGCTTTTTGTYCCCGCCGCGCCAGAAAACAACAAGTCACAAGTGGTCAATCCGAGCTAGAGGCCCTCGAGGCCAGGATCAAGGAGATGGAAGAGCGACTGAAGAGACAGAACCCACCCGGCGCAGCGGGCAGCATGAGCCCGCGGGCCCAACGGCAAGCCATCAACGACGCGTTCGGCACGGCGGCAGCAACGGCATCGGCCGACAAGGACCAGCAGCAGCAGAAATCCCGACCAGGAACTGCCAAACAGGTCCAGCAAGCACCTGCACATGGAGGAGCTATGCCTCCGACTCCCACAGCCAGCGAAGGTGAATACGTACTTGTCAATCATAGCTCCTCTGGTGACGGCGGCGCCGATATCCGAAAGTTTACTGACTATGTCTTCGTTTCTAAAGATGGTGGTGACCGCGAAAACTAAAAAAAGGCGGACACAATTTGCTTTTTTCAACACACACACAACTTGCCCTCCTCTCCCGACCCGCGCCTCCTTTATCCCAGTTAGTACTACGAGTGGTTCTGAGCTTTTGACTTTCATCCAACTTGCCTTTCCCACCCAGCAAGAGGTCGAAGCAGGGCACAAGTGTACTCAACGACGACGACGACAACGACAATAATCGACCTTGGCAGCCGAACTTGGACAAACAACCAAAATACCATTGGGTGTATTTGGATACGAGCACTGGAGCGAATCCAACCTTGGTCCCCCAGCTCCGGGATTCAACATCAAGCGAGCCTTGGACCATTCGATTCCGCTGGAAAAGGTGCATATACACACTTACGAACCGCATTTTCTGGTATTTCACGAACCGACATAACAACAACCCCCCGAAGATATACCCTCGTTTGGAGAAAGACGTGACGACTACTCCACCACTTTCCTGTCCGTCCGGCGTTTAAAGGCGTCTATGTTCCTTTTCTTGAACCTCATCTTTCAATCTTAGGACCCTTTAGTAGTAGTATCATGAACAGGGAGGCGGCCTTCAGGAATGGAGCGGGGAGGTCTGATAGTAATGGACAAGGGCGTGCGAAAAACGCTTGTCCCCAGCATTAAGCATGGCATAGGTAGTCTTTATGTGTTTTTCTTGAGAAAGGCCTGCCCGGCAGAGGTGGACAGTTCGAGGCGAGGGGAAGCTTTCATGAACTATCAATGCATGCGTGCCTCATCGGCTTACCTACTTAGGTAGTTAGCAGATGGGTCTATTATTGTACATAACCTGCCTCTTATCATTTGGGGAACACCGCTAATGCATGGATCCTGGATAAACCTGGTATCTGGTTACCTGACTCGCTCATAAACGTTTCGTGATAACTTAGCCATCCTTTCTCATATACGCGTCAATGATTCACTGACCATTCAGTAGGTATGTAGGCAGTAATAAGCACAATGCGACTCGAGGCAAGTTACACGAACTAGGGGCTCACTGCCTTTGGGTAAAACGAGGCATTGGTAGTATTAGTTGGCATCAACTCCTTGATTATTACACAATCTATCACAATTGCCTATGTTGACAAAAAGAAGTGAATGCATACGCAAGGTCTGCTAGGGATGTTAGCAGAGGCTGCATCGAGCGAGCGAGCGAGCCTCACCAACTATGACAGCAAATCCACTAGAAGCAAGAGGGATCTCATTTCGCCTTCAGCGTACAAAATTGCAAAAGGGACATGTGCGATCTTCTTTGCTCCAGCCGCCTCCTCACCACCGCCGTCGCCGGATCAAATACGAGTGTCCCCCTCCCGTTATGCGTTACTTGTATTCAGAGGCTTAGAAGCCAGGCCAAACCGCTTCTTTCCGATATCGAAGACGGCAAAGCCGCTCTTGAGGAATATGTCGCCGAAAATGCTTGGCGTTGAGGCGAAAGAACCAAGAGACTGCAGTCCGGCATAGCATAACTCATTGGTAGAGTGAGCATATATTAAATATGCTCCGGGTACCGAACCTGTGATTCTGTTTCCTGCTGGGTCGCCGAGCTCGAAGATGAAGTCGGGTGGGGTGGAGTTGCATGGCAACACCCATCCAAAGTCACGATACGAGTAGTTGGCACCGGGGACGCTGTCGAAATACATTTGGACGGCCTCATTTGGCGCATAGAAGAGCGTAGAACCCGTGTCAATGACGACATCCTGGGCCTCGTCAAATTCGTACTTGATATCTGACCCTCCGATGGAGAAACCTGTCTGCTGAATAGCCCAGTATCCTAACGTGTTGTTCACATCCACGTATTCGATGTCGGAGCTTTTGAGGCTGTTGTTGATATACCCAAAGTTGTAAGATCCTTCACTGCTGTTGTGGCGTAAGTCGACTGTAAATAAGGGCTGGGTCAACACCAGGGGTAGGTAGTCGAGAAGGGACTTCTGCGGCGGGATAGTCTGGATGATCGATGACCAAGCTAATCCCACAAGGCCGGACATGTATGCAGATTCTGTAAACATGGACGAAACTGATGTTGCCGATTCAATTGTCATATTGGGAATCGAGAAATTGCCAAACGTGAGTGTGTCCTTGTAACAGATACCTTCCGAAGTTGAAAAGTCGCCATAGATAATGGACCATGTGCAGTTCTTGATCTTGTTGGATGTGGATGATTTACTAGGGTCCCAAAGAGTCTGGCCGGAAACCTCCTCCTGCTCTGTGTCGGTTGAAAAGACCCAGCTGTGGCACTTGTTAGTATATTGCAACTACTCGATGAGATGTAAATATGCCTGAGGGATTCCCATACGTATCAGATGATCCACTATCAAGATCCAAGTAGAGTGTTTGAGGCGGCGAGCCGATCCCGACGGGAGTGAGCCAGAGGAGATCCCCATCGCGGGAAGCTGCCTGGGCGGAACCGCCTAATACTATTGTTAGCTATGTGCTGGAATCTTGAAAGGCACACTATCTGATTGACTTACCATCACCACCTGCAACGGCCTTGTTTTCCTTGGTTGAGGCTTTGTATGCGTCGACGGTCTCCTGCAGGCCCTCCGGAATATCGAGCTTGTACTTCTTCAGGGTCTTGAGGTGTTCGGTAGGGCCGTGTCGGAGAACATCAGCATTGTGAGCGACGGGAAGGGAGAACGTCTTGCCAGACTTTCGAGGAAAGACCACCGACGACGTGGCAGCGGTGAAGAGGGAGAGGCAAAATGCCAGTGCCACAAAGACACGAGTGAATTGTGCCATGTCGATGTACCTCGCTGGTAATCTATTGGCAAGGCGTTCGTGGCATGGAAGTGGTAAGGAAGAACGAGAGGGGGGATTTGTCTGAGGTAGAGGAGGGATAAATAATTTATAGAGAAGGTGTAGCGAGAGATGCGGTTTTGGGGCAAGAGCGTGTTATGTTGTGTTGTGAGTCTGCAATTTCTCTCGAGATTAAGTACCTGCTTCGTGTAAGTCACAGGTACACGCTTAGAGGTGTACTTTCCCTAACTTACGCGGCCAAGGTGTACCCAAGGCACATGTACTCGTCAAGGCGTGTTACGTGCGTGTAAATACATATACGTCCTGTAGGTGTGATATTTTCGAATGGCAGCAGGTGCAAATAGGTATACCCCTGCGGCAGGTGCGAGTTTGGGCGATGGCTTGCAGCTGTCCCTAACCTTAAACCTCAAACGAAACAGACAGGTCGGATTTGTAGATGATCTTGCCAAGCCGGATCCTCGCAGCTTCCTTTGGATTGAAGGACCCGCCGAGCCGGTGTGATCTTGCGTAACTGCATTACGGTACATAAATTAATATTACCTAGGATGGACACATGTAGACATGTACTTGCTGAAGGAGACAAACAGGACAAACACATATCTACGGTACCTGTCGATCACTGCGGGATATCGAGATACTGTCAAACCTCCCAGGCACATCTCGTTAGCTGATGGGTATACTATGTATACAACTAGGTTGGCTTATTAGAGGTTCGTCCGGTCCAACCGGCTCGGTTCCAAATAGGGGGCACCGATACGGGGTAGAACCCCATATCTGCCTCTTGTATACCTAACTATGACATAATTCTAGTCACGTACTTCCAGACGTTCTCTCAGGAAAACGGAAGCGTACGACGTGAGACATCGCAAACGGGCTGCTGCATGGTCTGATGTTGCAAGGAACAAMCCCGGGTGGAGTTTTGTACGAGCCTCAGCTCTCCCTTGGGCCAGCGGGAGGAGACAAACATCCACACATGTTCGACTCGCATCGTAAAATACATAGTAGCATGTGTATATCGGGATGTAAGGGTATCTGAGTCAGCGCCCAGTCACACTTAAAATGATACAATGTTAGTTCTAAAAGACTGGATGTCTGAAAAAACCATCACTTAGCGGACCTTGATCACAAACATAGCTCTTGCTGGATGCCATGTTATTCGTCAGGATCTATCTGTAGCTTAAATTACAGCTCGTCATGCTTTGTCCTAGATTCATCTTTACTTTGTTGCTCCTTGGACATGCGCTTGATTAACTCCTCGATCTCCTCCGCTGTCGGACCCTTTCCGTCCTCCCCGAACCTGATGTAGTTCTCCCCGTCTTTGGAGTCTACTGTCGGTTCAGAGTCGTCGCTACCCGTCTTGGTAGAACTCTTCTTGGTCTTGGTCTTATTTGGCTTCTTGGTGCTCTTCTTCTTGCTCTTTTCAAAATTCCTGACGCTCTTCATAGCCAGATCCATGCCAGCCTTCTCAAGCTTCTTCGTCTTTTCTATGAGATCCTTCGCCAACAGCACGGGGTCGGCGGTCTCGGGAAGCTTTTCCTGTTCGGCGAGCTTCTCCTCCAGCCAATTGATGATGGATATAGAAAGATCCGTAATCTCCTTTAGATCATCAAGAGTGTAAAGGGGCGGCACTGGACCGCGCTCCTCTACGGCCGCCGTGGTTGTCGTTGATGCTGTTGTTTCTTCGTCTTCAAGGCCTTCGAAATCACCAGATTTCTGCGATGGGGCTGAGGTCACAGTTGAGCTTGTCGAGCTTGTCGAAGAGCTGCTAGAACTGAGGGACGACATATGTGCGTCCGCTTCGGCGATTTTCCCCTTGATGGTATCAATAAAAGTGGATGTCTGGTCTAGAGTGCTCCTTAGGCTCTTGACCAATTCCGGTCTCTTTTGTGCCTCTTCGATTCTCTTTTCGATGGGAGAAACAAGATCCTTCAGACTCTTGAGCTTGGCTTTCAGGTCGTCACGGGGAGCATCCGCTCCATCATCATAGAGCCATTCGCTAATTTCGCTAGCTTTCTTCTCCAGCTTAGCTCGTTCTTCAGAGGTAGAGGCTGCTGCAAAAGATTCCGTGTCCAGTAGATCCCTGACCTTATACGTGAAAGCTTCAAGCTGGTTTAGAGCCTCTTCTCTCAACCGTCGGGACTTATCGGATGTCTCAAACGCCTTGATACGTTCCTTTGCCTTGGTAAGATCTGCTTTCGACAGGGCCGGGATACCTGCCTTCTCTAGAGTGTAGTCAATTGGGATCACGACAAGCTGTTTCTTCTTTGGGGTGGGGCTGTTCTCTGGAGATTCAGCAGATGCCGAAGTTGAGGTTGTCGAAGCAGTGCTAGACTCCACAGAAGAGGTTGTAGCCGTTTCGGTAGATTCAGTGGTCGAGGCACTCTCTGAAGCCTCCTTGCTAGCACTCTCTTCACCATCCTTCAAGGGTTGTTGGTCCTTGTTCTTCCCAAATCCGAAAAGATTCTTGACACCATCCATGACTGAACCTTCCTTCTCCTGTACCTCGGCTTCACATTCGACAGCCGCATTGTCAACCTCCACTTCGCCGTCCTCGACGCTTAGTCGTAGCTTAACTTTGAAGTGAATATCGGGATGAGAGCAGCCCTTATCAACCAAGGATGCAACGGATGCTGTTAAATTCTTTGTAGTCAACACTTTGGTGTCCCTGTCTACAGTGCCTTCAGTCGAAGGTACTTGCTGATAGAAACGAACTGAGAAATCTTCATGGTTCGTGAAAGTGACTTCCTTCGGGGCAGCACCAAGAAGAGACCGTTCAGTCCAAAGTCGTTGCTGTTGAGGCTTCTCCTGAGGATTCGTCCACTTCATTCCCGCTGGATAGAAAGTGCTATCAGAGATTCTGATTTCCTTAACTCTAAAGCTGGGACTAAGCTCTGCAGCACGGAAAGCGGCGCCAAAAACAGCGGCTTCGTCCGAGTTGACATTGCTTCGGAGCTTATCGCTACCTGCGATCTTCTCGAGCTGCTTTTGGACGAAAGGTGTCCGGGAGGAACCACCGTGAAGAATTATAGAGTCAAGCTGCTTCATATCAAGCTCAGCTACGTCCAAGGCCTTCTGGACGGTGGTAGCGACTCTCTCAGCATGTGATTCAGCTAGCTTCTCGAAGTCCGCCCGCGTGATCTTATACCTGAAGTCGATGTCATCATAAAGACCCTCGAAGCTAGTAGCAGTATCGACGTTGGCGCTAAGAATATGTCTTAGCCTCTCAGCGTCCTTCAAAAGCTTCGCCATGGCCCGCCCGTGTCCTCGAACGCTCTCCGCCGCCACTGAGGCCTTTTTTGCGGCGGGCGTCTCGACGAATTTTGAGATCATATCGTCCACAATCAGGTAGTTAAGCGCGTCACCGCCTAGAGTTCTGTCCCAACCACCTCCCACAACCTGCACTTCCTGCACAGTCTTGTTGAATTTTCCGATGTCCTTAACAGTTCGGCCCTGGAACTTCAGGACAGTAGCTTTAGCGGAGCCAGCACCCATGTCAAAAACCATGTGGTACTCTGGCTTACCTCCCTCGTTGACGACGGGGAAGGTTCGACTTGTAGCGTAATTCAGACCAACGGCAAGGCCATCACTGATCAGGGACAGAACCTTGAGACCGACAAGGTCGGCGGCCAATTCTACGGCGCGCTTCTCCTCGATGGTGTAGAACGGAGGGACAGTTATGACCACAGATCGAACACTGCTGTCAGAGCCGGCTAGTGCTTCCGCATTACGTTGGATGCTCTGAAGCTCCATTGCCAGTAATTCTTCCACCATCCATGCTTCTTCCTTGGCGGTGGCCTTGCTCTTAAACGCAACAGTACCACGGGTCTTGTGTGCTTCCAGCTGCAAGTCCGGGTGCCTTGCAATGTACTCTTTCACGATCGAGTCGTCTGCGGTGAGACCTAGGAGGGTCTTGAGGTTGGGGTATACGTCGCCGGGGAATCGAGCAGCAAGGGCCATGGCATCTGAGCCGTACGCTCTTTCGGGGTATGAACCGCTCTTCGGGGCATTCTGTGAAGGTTTGAAAGCGACTGCGGAGGTCTCTTTTCTTCGTGAGTCCTTAGTTAGGACAATCTCGAGGGGAATTCCGGGCTTAACGAGGGTAGCTTTAATATATTCGGTACCGAGATCTATACCGAGGACAGCAGATATGGCAAGGACGTTTGTAGAGAAAAAGAAGACTACGCAGAGTAGTATTGATCGAGGGGAGAATGATTGCACCATGCTGGGCAGGTTTTGGAGGGGTTAATGGCGAGAAGCTCGCCTGTAGAAAGATGGAAACCAGTTGCTTGAAAGGAATTGTTGAAGCAATGTAACGAAATTATGGTTTATGTATGAGAATAGGATGCAGCTCTATATGTGAGGCTCTGGTCCGGTGCCTTGTATACAAAAGTGTCTTAATTTATTAGAATCTGGCCTCAACTAAAGTGACAGAGCTGTTCCTTGCAGCCATGTGAGCTGGAACTTTCTGACCTCACCGTGCGAGCTTCGACATAGAGTACGTACTATTTTATGCAAAGAGGACAACTTGTTGAAAGAACACACCCTGGCACGTGGCTGAGATTTTGCTTAAAAGCCACTGATAGCGATTTCATTGGTTCGATAAGGAATTATAGGACCAAAATGACACGAATGTGGAAATTCCATTGAGACCCACTTTAGCGGGAGTGATAGCTGTGGCTGACCCATCTTCCCCCCCTGCCCCCGCGCGACGTATGGATACAACCCCGGCTCTCATCCGAGATGGAACTCGCTGAATGCAACACCGAGTTTATTATATTAACAACGTTCGCATAAATACTTCCACGATGCCCAGGGTCGATAATGAGATCAGGGGCCGCTTAGCCCTTATAACGGGTGCTTCTGGAGGGTATGCTAACATCGTGCTTCTAAGCCAAGTTTGTGTGCAGCTACAGAGTTGACGTCTTATAGCATTGGTTCTGCATGTGCTCGAGATCTATGGGCTGAAGGAGCCTCCCTTGCCCTAACATGTTTTAACAACCAAAAACCCGTGGACGATTTAGCTGAAGACCTACTTAAATCTGATGACCCTGGGGACCGCAAGATCAGCGTCCATCGTGTTGATACTGGCTCGGCGGAAGCTATCGAGCGGCTATTCCTTGAGATCAAAGAGCACCATGGCAAGGACGGCCCGGATATCCTAGTTTCGAACGCAGGCTACGGGAAAAGACGCAACGGGATCCTGGATGTAAGCTTGGAAGAGTTTGACTATACGATCAACGTGAACCTACGCGCTTCGTTCATCCTATGCAAGTTGAGCATCCCTCACATGGAAGCACGGCATTGGGGGCGAATCATCTTCATATCTTCTATCGCCGCGCAGGGTGGAGGTATTAACGCATGTCATTATGCTGCTTCTAAAGCTGGGCTCACCGGTCTCATGAAGAACCTGGCTCTGAAGCATGCAAGGGCAGGGATAACAGTCAACGACGTAGCCCCGGCCATGATTGGCGAAACGGGAATGATACCGGACGAGAAATTCGTCGAAGGAACGCCGGGTGACGTGAACAATATTCCGGTTGGACGGCTAGGGACACCTCAGGAATGCGCGAATGTTGTTACTATGATCTGCAAGACAGGATATTTGACCGGCCAAAGTATCCTGCTGAGCGGCGGTCTTAAATAGTTATTTTGGGATGTATCTCTCGAGTAGTTGTCCAAGCTGACATGGATTTAACACGGTCGACGAAAGAGGGATCGGGCCAATTAAATAGAAGTAATGATCCATTGTATTACCTTCACAAAACCCATACGCTTGGGCATTCATAGCAATCAGTAAGGGCTAATCCTTAAGTTTGTCCGGTGATTTAATTGAGTACTGGTACGTCTTTCATTCGGCCAGCTAGGTTCGGCGTAGGTTCCACCATGCAGCCGCCCGCCGACTCGGGTGGCGAAATCCGACCCCGGATGGAACGCTCGGCTCCGCGACCCCGTGGCGACTAATATGGATCTATTTACGCCAACCGCGATCCGTGTAACTTTCATCCTTGACAACTTTGATGACTCAACTCAAGGAACCTTGACTGAAGATCCTCGTTTCACATTTTTAACAGATCATTCCTAGTCACTCAGGACCCCTCAACTTCGTCAGCTTCATTAGTCACGGATTTATTTACCTTCACCGCTGATCCATCCCTAGTCGTTGCATCTGGCTGGCCGTGGCAACCACAACTGCGAATAGGTTGTTCATCAATTACAATCATCTAGTCTGTTTTCAGAAACCGAGAGAAGCTGTACTTGAGATTTCATTTTGTCAGACAATTACATTCATCCAGAGATAACAGAACAGAAAGGGGAAATAAAGAAAATAAGGAACTCCGGTTCCTAGCCTCAACCTAAACCATCCTCGGAGTAAATCCCGAGATCTAAAACACAATCTCCTCCGCTCAACTGGAACCAAGCCAAAATGGGAACACCCTTCATCACGCTCCTGCTACCGAGCCAGCTCGACGGCTACGACAGGACGAAGCCGCACGACCAGCAGCCCGCGCACATCCCGAAGGTGTTCTGCGACGCCATGGAGGTGCGCGAGGCCGTCTTCGTCAGGGAGCAGGGCGTGCCGCTGGAGTACGAGCACGACGCGGACGACGCGCGCTCCTGCCACTGGGTCATGTACGCGAGCGTCAACCAGACCACGGAGCCCGAGGAGCGCGACCCGCACACCGGAGAAGTGACCAAGCCCCGCAAGTCCGAGACCCGGAGCATGCCCATCGGGACCTTGCGCATCGTGCCGTTCCCCCACCCGCCGCACCCGCAGCCCGGCGGGAGGTACGTCGACAACGTGCTGCAGGAGGACGACCAGGACCAGGCGACCAGGCCGACGAGCGACACCGGCTCCGGCTTCACAAGATCCAGATCGCACACCCTGACCTCGGTCGACGAGGAGCGCCAGGCCTCCGCGTTGCCCTTCGGTGCAGACCGGCCAACGACGTACCACGACGGAAAGGAGCCGTACCTTAAGCTAGGGCGTATGGCCGTGATCCCCATGTTCCGAGGCCACCACATCGCGGGCCAGCTCTGGCGAGCCGCCAGAAAGTGGCTGGAGGAGAATTCTACGGTTTTCAATCCGAGCATTGCGGAGTTGGGAATGGATCAAATCAAGGCAACACCCAGCGGCATCCCCAACTGGAACGGCCTCATCTGCTGCCACGCCCAGGAGAGTGTAGTCAAGATCTACGAAAAATGGGGATTCAAGGTCGACGAGGGCATGGGCAAGTGGTATGAAGAGGGCATACCACACGTAGGAATGTTTCTACGGTTACCGATCAAGCTAGAGGGTCCGAGAATACGATCGACAAGCATACCGTATTAGATTGGAGGTCTGAGTTGCTCAGTTAATTTTGATACCAGCAGCAGGGTGATAGTAGTGTTGTAGCCGTCACTACACCGAATCCTGTTGTAGTTCTTACAATGATACCAGGTCAAGCAAGGCCAGACTGTGGTCCTTAGCTGTATTTAACTTCTACGATTTATGAGAGCAATAAGAACCCTTGAACACCAGCATCTTCTCAAAAGTGACTTGATTCAGTTCATGATTTGCCCGCACGGGCAGAGCCTTTATTTGAGGAGCCCTATGTGACTATATGCCATAGAACCACATCCCGCCTGAGCCGAAAACGCACAAATGCAGAGTGTAAAATGCCCAGATCGTCCACGCCGAAGAAAACCCAGAAACAACACCCCTTTTATCGGTTGCTCTTGGCGACACGCTCCAACTCGTCCTTCTTCTTGATAGCGTACGAGTTGCTGCTTCCCTTGGCAGCGTTGATCAGCTCTTCAGCCAAGCACTCAGCAATAGACTTGACGTTGCGGAACGAGGCCTCTCGGGCACCGGTGGTAAGGAGGGCAATAGCCTGGTTAACTCGTCGGAGAGGGGACACATCGACGGCCTGTCGTCGGACGGTACCAGCGGAACCAATACGGGTGCTGTCTTCTCGGGGGCCGCAGTTGACAATGGCGTCAACAGCGATCTGGATGGGGTTCTGGTCGGTCATGAGGTGGATCTAGACAATGTTAGAATTGGTCGCTGTAAAATTTCGACTGTGCGCCTTACGATCTCGAAGGAGTGGGCAACAATTCGGACAGCCATGAGCTTCTTGCCGTTGTTGCGGCCGTGCATCATGAGCGAGTTGGTCAATCGCTCAATGATGGGGCAGTTGGCCTTGCGGAATCGCTTCGCGGCATAACGACCAGCGGAATGGGGGATGTAGACGGGAGATCGGATCTGGATGTAGTCGCTATAGAATTTCCTCCGTTAGTATGTGGTTCCATCTATCGTAGATCTTGTGCATTGAAGCAAAGTGAAGGCTCTTTGTATGGAGTCGCCCAAGTCGAAAATTTCAAATCGCATGTAATAGAATCGAATGGTCGACTTACGTCAAAGAGATGTCGCGGATCTCAACGTCCTCATAGCTCCCTATTCGTATAGTTAGTCGCGATGCTCGAGAGGCCAATTGGCGATTGAGTGGCTTGGTATTGAAGACGTACATCGGTTGAACAGCTTAATGCTGCCAATCTCGGAGACGACGTCCTTGGGAAGGACCTGGTAGGTGGTGGATTCGACCTCGACCTCGCCGTTGTCAGACATCTTGATTGTTCTGGCGTTCTGGCAGGATACTGGAATTGAGAAAGGTCGAACGTAGATGGTGGGGAGGATCGCGAAATTCCACTGTTGAAGTTCAAGATAGAAATTTTGGCCGGGTACATCCGATTCAAAATTCGTGGGAGGAATTGGTGCGCTAGGGCTCAAAGGTTAGTGCGAAAGAACCAATCAGATTGACGGCCTCTTCCAGTCGGTGGCAGCTGGGAACCGGCAATTCATAGGCTCAACTTTAGCGGATCAAAACTTTAGTGTCCCAATGCGCCGATAAGATGTGGGGCATACACGTGATAAAATTAGGTAGCCTCAGTGCATTTGAGCACCTCCAGGGCTGCATCTACATTTACGGTACTACCTACTTGCGGTACCTGCTGATGCCAGTGGCTCATCATCACAGGCTGCCCAAGCTTCGACTCTCAGGCAGTCGTTATTCTACTGGGCAAACATGGGTCCTTAAAATCAATGCGTACTTGTAATTCTACTGTTGCCAAAATGAATTTACTAATGCAGACCTAACAAAGGAACTAATATGTTTCAGATACTCGTCCAGATTCATTATTCCCTCTTAGAACATCTTAAAGAGATTTACAACCCACATTCTCACGGATCAACAAAATGGCCTTCCCTCACCAGGCTCATCGACCCCAAGGCCAATCTTGCCAACAGCCTTCCCAGCCTCAAGCCTCCTATGCGCCTCTCTAATGCCCTCAGCTGTGAGTCTGAGCCGCTGCTTCAAATGGCACTTAATAGCGCCCTGATCAAAGAGTTGAGCCAGCCGCTCGTACCACTCGTGATGCTTCTCCTCCTTGTCGTTGTAGTAGTAGTGATACGGACCCGTTCCCAACCAGCACCACGCAAAAGTGAGCGACTTGCTCATCATCTGCGACCCGTACATATCGAAATTGGCCTGTACGATACTACAGATCTTGCCAAATGGTGCCAGGATGTCGGCAATTGGGAAAAGGTACTGCTCTGTGCGGGATGTGATGAATGCATACTTCAGAGGTATGTCTGCTGGGAGATTAAGGTCCTTGATCTGCTTGACGATATCTTGACGGTGGTTGACGACATGCGTGGCGCCCATCTCCTTGGAAAACGCAGCAGTCTCTGGTCTTGAGGCTGTTGTGATGACAATGGGGAGCTTCAAGACGTATCTAGCGACCTGGGAAGCGATTGATCCCATCCCACCGCCGCCGTTGATAATTAGGACCGCAGCTTTCTCGCCCACCTTGATTTCCAGTCGATCCACAAGGGCTTCATACGCAGTGGCGTAGGTTAAGGGCATGGCTGCGGCTTGGACGAAATCCAGCGACTTTGGCTTATGGCCAGCGTGACGTTCATCCACAAGTACCTCCTCAGCATAAGTGCCTTGCCCTGCGGGGTTCGCGAGATAGAAGACCTCGTCCCCGGCTTTGAAGTGCTTCACATCCGGACCTGTCTCGAGGACGACCCCGGCTCCATCATAGCCAATGATGTGGAAGTTTGGCGGTTCTTGCGTAAGTGACTTGACTCGCTCGTAGTAGTCAGGGGGGTCGTCATAGACGCCCCCGCGGACCTTGACGTCAATGGGGTTGACAGAAATGGCCTTGACTTGGACCAGCAGTTTGCGGTCGGTTGGCTTTCCTGGCTTGGGAACTTCTTTTGAGTGCAAGTTCTCGATAGGACCGTACTTTGATACACCCACTGCGTGCATAGTTGAGGAAGCCATTGTATCTGAAGATATGATATATAGGTATATTAAGATGGTGTGGTGCTATGCCTTAAGTTACAATACAATCTGAGGAGGGAATCACTCGTCATGGGTTGCTATCCCCGTATATATAGGGGCGGTAGTCCTCGACATCCCCCAGAGTCCCCATACTGACGCGCTGATTAAGTCACGATGAGGGGCAGTCCAAACCTACCTGTTAAGATTGTTGCCGAAGGGCGAAAGAAAACCGATACATATCAGCTGCAGAGATGACCGAGGAACCTGATGATCACAGATAATTTCACCCGCGTGAGTGTCGTTGTGTGTGCTGCTTCTTACAAATACGGACCTCAGCTTTGGAGTCAGATGTACGATGATGCATGGCCGACGAATGAAGAGCCGAGTCATATGTATGTTGGTCGGCACCGACGAAGAACCAGATTAATCAACACGGAGTTAAAATGAGCCTGCATTCGGACGCATCCCGAACCTCCCACTACATCCTCGCCCGGTCGTCCGTGGATATGAGAATGGCCTCGGTTGCGATTTAGGGGGAGATGATTAATATTCTTACGGTTGATTGATTACCCCTATTTCTATTCTTAGATAATCATTACGCCACAGTGTGGCTAGTGATTCGGGTTAGATAAGCTCACAGATCGCAATGCATTCAGGGATGTAAGTCGTAAGCTTCCGCCAACCAGAGCGCTTCAATTCGCAATTCACGGAGCCTGGGACCTCCGTTAAGGCAGTGCAGTTAGACAATTATACAAGTTTATACGAGCTGAGCACAAGGCCACATTGCTTTACTTCATCTGCTTTATGTTTCCATCTCGCACGTGTAATTAATACTTGTAATGCTACCTTGATTTAAATCCTGTCTTGAAAGTAGAAACGTTCGAAACCCAGCTCCCAGTATACGTCCCGCTATGGCCGAAATACGCCAGCGGAAGGGCAAAGGTCCCGCGAAGGAAGAGTACAGGACAGCTGTCGTGGAGGAGTTAGATACCTCAGAATCGGATACCCCGGCGCCGAAGCCGAAGCGCAAGCAATCGCCCAAGGAGCTCATTAAGGATGAGGAGGAATACAGCCCATGGCTGGATGTTCTGCGCGTGCTTTCGTTCCTGATCGTCGCGTCCTGCGGTCTCAGCTACCTGGTCTCGGGCGGAGAGTCCTTCACCTGGAACCTGCGGGCTCCGCCCAAGTATATGCAGTTGGACTGGTGGAAGAGTCAGTTGGTACGTCGAGTTCTGCTCCTCAAGCTAGTGACAATATGTATGGGTTGGAAGTATTTCCTAGTCCTTCTTAACTAACAACCTCCGTCCACCAGCGCGGACCAATCTACCTAACCCCCGCCGAACTCGCCCAATACGACGGCACCGACGAATCGAAGCCCATCTACCTCGCCATCAACGGCACGATCTACGACGTATCCTCGAACCGACGGACGTACGGGCCCGGCGGATCCTACCGATTCTTCGCGGGCGCCGACGCCGCGCGATCCTACATCACGGGGTGCTTCGCGGAGGACCGAACGCCCGACCTGCGGGGGGTCGAGGACATGTTCCTGCCGCTCGACGACCCGGCGGTGGACTCGCACTGGTCCGCCGAGGAGCTGGCGGCGCTCAAGGAGCAGGAGCTGAAGGAGGCGCGGGAGAAGGCGCACGAGGCGCTGGCCCACTGGGTGCGCTTCTTCGACGCCAGCCCCAAGTACCCCAAGGTCGGGTACGTGAAGAAGGACAAGAACTGGCTCGACAAGGAGCCCAGGAAGAAGCTCTGCGAGACCGCCGCGAAGGCCAGGAAGCCGAGGAAGATTCCCGGCTCGGAAGAATGATCGCGTTTTTTTCTTCTTTCTCCTGTTTAGTATAGCCGAAGATTGAATCACACAAGTTGGGTAAGGGKAAAAGAAAAGGGGAATGGGGAAACTATCCTGTTGTAATAAATCGACTATGCATGGCTCAACTGTGTTGTATCACGCTACGGACTAGATTCGCTAACAGCTAAGCATCCAATGCGGAAAGGAAAGGCTACCACGAAGTAACATTCTACCATTGAAAACGTTCAGCTTGAAAGGGGTCATGAAATTTGCATTAGCTTGGAACATATAATCAAGTATTCCACTTCGGGATCAACTGACACATTCACGTACTAGGGACAAGACAAATTTGTTTCTCATTGGGATCAATGGGTATATTATTCAAAGTCAGGGCACATCATCTAACTGCGCAATAATGCAAACCGAGCCGCTGCTTGCCCCCTGGGGCGAAGAATCCAAAAATACATATATACGTTTTCCTCTAGATCCGCAACGGCGTGCTCACCCATCCAATGGGTTGAGCATCCGTCCCTCTCTCGGGATATTATTATGGCCCCGAACCTGAACGGATGCTGCACGGCCTGCTGCTTGCTGATATTAAATCCTAATGCTTTGTGATCATGTACAAAGGTCACGGCCTATTCCATAGTACAGGCTGTTCATAGCATGAACAGAGCAGCAACAAGACCAAGGAGACCCATCGAGCTTGAGGCGCCGATGATGCTTGCGGCGGCTGTGGGGATCGCAGAATCGGAAGCGCCAGTGGCAGATCCGCTTTGCGTGGCAGAGGCACCGCCAGATCCAGTTGAATCGGATCCGGATCCAGAGCCAGATCCGGAGCTAGAGTCAGAGCCGGATCCAGAAGAGCCACCAGTAGAACCGGAGGTGCTGTTGCTGCCGGAAGAACCACCACTGACACGCTGGGGCGCAATGTTAGCGGTAGCGCTAGCGGCAAGCTGCTTGAATGCTGTCAGGCTTCGGGAGGAGTTGGCAGCAGTGCTGTGAACGTTAGCTATGAGATCTTAAATGTCTAGTTAGAGGTTAATGCTTACTTCTCGTTAACGACCATAACCATTCCCGATTGACAGTGGGTTGCTTGCGAGCAGTAGAACCACAGCGGAGTCTTGGCCGAGACCATGATGGTGTAAGTGGGAATCATGCCCATGGCCTGGCTGGCGCTAACGGGTTGGTAGCCAGAGAAGATACCGGTTTGGTTGGTGTGCTGGGAGATAGGTGTGCATGGGTTGTCGAAGTTAGACTGCGCTACACTGTGGTTTCCTCCTCGGAACTGGAACTGGATCATGTCGCCCACATCCGCCTTGAGGTTGTCAGGGCTGAAGATCTTAGTACCGTTGGCCGTGCCAACCGAGACCACGTGGACCTTCTGCGCGGAGGCAGCACCCAAGAGGGCGAAGAGAGCAGCAGTAGAGAATTGCATTTTCGGCTTTTTAGATGAATGTATTCTGACTTCGTCTAAGTGAAAGAAAGGCGGTTTAAGAGAGTGATTGCAAGAATAAGCGACTGGCGCTGGGTAGGACTAGCCTGACGAATATTATGTTTACAAAAGTGAATGAAGGGGGAAAAGAAGACAGAAAATGAAGATCCCAAAGAGAAACGTATAGCAACTGAATGAACTAAAAGAGAAGAGACGAAACCAGCAGCAGCGGGAGAGGCATGAGATTTAAAGACCATTGAGGATATGGCGGCAAGGKGAGTGATCGCCATGCCGAGACCTGACCCATGTCCCGACATCTCAAGTCAAGGGGCGTAAAAGCTGAAGAAATCTATGAAACACGTTTTGACCATCGACTAGATGGCCTAGCTTGGGGAATACTACCATATCGACTGGGGTACCCATTAGTAGTGTAGACGGGTCCTCGACAGCCGAAATCACTCTTCTAGGCCCTGGTCCTATCGTTCATATCGGGATCAGCTTTGTGATAGCAAAGCCACACGGATAGAACTGATTCCCGTTTGTATACACAGGCCGCGCCATAAGGAAACGAGGCTCTATGACGACGACCGTCACTTGATTGATGTCGAAAAATAGACCATCTGTCTCACTTGGGAATTGTGTAGTCCATAGTGGCAATGGTAATAATCTTTGACGGCGGTAAAGGGCCACGGCCCATAGTATCAATCGGCTATAGGCCAACATTGGATGTTGGCTTTTGGATGGATGGGGAACAGCATCGCGGCCAAAACGTTTTGAATTTGGGGAGTGAAGTCGAGAAGCTGACAGGGGTAAGGTAACTGCTATGCAGTAGGCAGGTCCTCCGTAGCTGTAGCGGAATTAAGGTTGGAGTGCTAAGCGACAAGGGACCAGACTAGGGGCTCTTCGGGGCACGGATCTTGCTTCAGCAGGGCCCTTGTGACACGCGCCAAACTTTGCTGGTTTCATCCCATCCCCTTTCGGCGGTGCTACTAGCATAATTCGACGAAATCGGGCATGCAAGCGAGGCTAGATGCGAGCCTCAATTCAATGAAATTGGGCTAAGCAACGACGCAACGACACGATAAACGCTTGTATAGCGTGGATAGTGGGTTGTTACTTGCCTAACTAATAATTTGGAGATGCTACACATCTGAGCCCCCGAGGAGTACAAAATGTTTCTAGATCATGACAGGCCAATGAAATCAGCCCAGCATTAGTAAGTGTCCAGCCACAGAAAGCGATTGACAGTATCAAGAAAGTGTCAAACCCATACCCAAGTGACGTGTTAAGCGCCTCTTACTAAGACATGGTGAACTTGTTGCATTGAAATGTTTCTAAATTCCACGCAAGTTGCTTGAAACAAGCGAAGCTATTGTATTGAGCTGTGTAGCTCGGTGGGTATGGTGACGCGGCGACGCTTTGGTTATATCGTACATCTAGGAACGAACATGAAGCTATTCTGATACAGAGTTACCTAGGTATAGACCAATATCTACAATTGGACTCTCGCAGGACCACATACTACTCTCCCTCATACCAAAGAGTGCTGTAGCTTCAATAGTAGATAGATATCTGAAATTTCCCGGAGGGAAGGCGGGTTGAATGATACATAATCTATTCATAGTTGAAGGGTTCGCGATCCGGGATCCTTGCTTCTTTCGGAGATCAAGCTTGCTTCCAATCCGGCATCAGATGCATCGAGAGAGCATGGTACTTAACCCTAGCAGCATAAGGGGATTTAGCTGGGCATGAGTTCAAGTTGCCAAGATTTCCGCGAGGCGGTTCCGTAGATCGAGTTCAAGGCTTGGTTCATGTGGGCAGAATTACCAGTCCAATCCGTGGGTCGATCATAATCCCATATTAAGTCGTCTCACATGGAATAACTAGCAGACATGAGATACAGGACATTAAAAGACTGCCATTGCTGGACTTACCTCCATCGCAGACTGTTAGCAGGCTGAGTTAATCGATTGTCCGATTTCCTGTTTTAACCTTTCCATCCTCGATCCTTCACAAATCGAGCAGCAGCTGTGGTGCAACCTTTTCCAGATCCTCGACCTTTTTCCTCGTCAGCGCCACACGGCAAATTGCATCACCGGTCCAAACAACTTACCTCAAGAAACCCCTTCTCCTTCTCGACGACCGTCCTCGCAATCGCTTCACGCACGAAGATGTCCATGTACTTGGCAATCGCAGCATTCGCATCCTTCGAGACCCTCGTGCCGTCCTTCTCGAAGAACTGGTGCAGTATATGAGTCAACAGCTCCGGCGGGATCGTCTTTCTCGACTCCTCGTCCTCCTCTTCCCGCTCGTCGTCGTCAATTTCCATCGTGTCCTGCGATCTGTCCTCCGCCCGGCGTCGCTGGGACTGCTCGTCCTCCGCGAAAGGATCCGCGTCGCTAGCATCCGAGTTGATAGCGTGTGACGAACGTGATGACTGGCCGCGCGGCCGAGAGGACGCGAATGTCGATGATTGAGCTCTGGATGTCGAATTGTTAGACTTGGACCCTCTGCCAGCGGCTGAAGATGCGCCTCGGCCTCGAGCGCTAGTTGTAGATTGTTTCGGCGGCATTGTTTAATTCCTACCCTCCGAGGTCCTAGTTTTAGGTAGGTAGGTTGACAGAGCAAGGTAAGTGGACTGGTGCAGTGGGTTACTCTTACGTAGATAGGCGGTAGTTACAAAGTTAGTGAATGTTGAAGTACGGAACCAAGTTACAGCGTATATGCGGAACTTAGGTATAGTGTAATTTACCCCCAGCTGCTGGTCACCTGGCAGGCTTTTCTCCAACCACAACACAAATTTCAAACACCATGTATAAAATGACGGCATTTATTGATTTTGGGACTTCTAATGTTTAGTCTTGTCCTATCCACGAATTGAACAGAATGCATATTCACATTATACTATCAATTGTTTCTAAGGTAGAAATCACCTGCATTCATAGTCTATGAGTCGTATGCAACCGAGGGAATCAGGCCGAGTCAATCGTCGAAACAAGCGGAGATGTAGGACGCAAAGCAGAAAGAATACAGTCAAGGGAATTGCCTAGGATCTAAATTACAGCGGGTAACTAGCTGACGACACATGCGAGACGTGAAGTGCCTTGTCTGCCAGTCAATCCGCAAAATCAAGCTGTTCCAGAACGCCACGGCAATGAGTGATGCCCTGTAACAACTTTCCACCGGAGCATCCGTCACGCCCCTTTTATCAACGGCCCTTTCCCCTATCCGCTGTATTACACCACCACGCCTCCCCGTCTATTGAGGTATGAGGGTATTTAACCGGAACCGCCCTTGAAGGCCTTGCCGAAGAGGAGAACCTGGAGCTGGTCGTAGATGGACAACACACCAGCACCGGCGACACCACGGAGAATGTTGGCACCAGCACCCTTGAACAGAGACTTGACMCCCTCCTTGGCGACGATCTGGCGGGCAGCATCGAGAGTACCCTTGTACTTGACGGCCTCACCGGAAGTCATCATCATACGACGTCGGATAGTGTCCAGAGGGTAAGAGGCGATACCGGCACCGGTGGTGACGCACCAACCGAGAAGGAAGGAAGCCAGGAAGTTGTTCGCGAGGGGACCGACAAGGACGAGAGGCTTAATGGAGTCGTACATACCGAAGTACAGACCACGGTAGACGACGATACCAGCAACGGAAGGCATGAAACCACGGTACAGACCAGCAACACCATCACTGGCAAGAGTCTTGCGGTAGACATCGATGAGACCGTTGAACTGACGCTCACCGCCCTTCTTGGCGTTCTTCGCGTCGTTGGCGAGACGAGTACGGGCGTAGTCGAGCGAGTAGACGAAGAGGAGGGAGGTGGCACCAGCAGCCTGGTTCACATGTTAGCATCGGTATATATAGAACAATCTAGCCAAAACTTACACCACCAGAGGCCAGGTTACCAGCCATCCACCAAGCGTATCCGTCACGCTCCTTCTTGAAGCCGAACATCTTCTTGAACTTGTCACGGAAAGCGAAGTTCAGGGCCTGGGTAGGGAAATATCGGATGACGTTGGCAGTGTTGCCACGCCACAGAGACATAACACCCTCATCGGCGGTGGTTCGTCGGAAGCAGTCGACGATACCGTTGTACTTACGGTCGAGACGACCGGACTTCAGCATCTCATCCTATGTAAAACGTCAGCGCTGTAATCTTATCGGGCATTGGCTGGCCCTTAATCGCTCAAATAAGCATATTAAGCTTGGTACAATCCATTGTGGGTCACGGGTCAAGCAACCCCAACGGTGAAAAAAACACATCTTGATGTACACATTGACATACCTGGTTCTGGATCAAGAGCTTGACACGCTCAATGGGAGCGGCGGCAGTCTTCGAGACGGCGGCAGAGACACCACCCACTGAAGGATTAGTTAGCAACTATTCTGGCGCATTGTGAAGAGCGATATATCGCATCGGGAATCTTGAATTTGGCTATAATGCCATCCGGATTCAATTGCAAAGGCAGTGGGACGTACTCAAGAAGTCGGCCAAGAAGGGCTGCAGCATCCATTGTTAGTAAAGTTCGACTTGAATCTCGATGGGATAGTGGAGTGAGAAATTTTCCGCTTCATCCATGCCAAGAATAGACCCCGATAAAGAGCCTATCATGTCGAAATAATTCAAAACGCCGTCTCAATTGCCCCGGAGAAACCAATTGAAGTCGTCGACAACATGCGCTGGGACTATCGATGGCTGGATGATGGCGGGTAGGAGAGTGGTGCTTGCGCGAGGGATTTCAGGGTTAGAGGGTTAGGGGACCTGCAAACTTACCGGCATGCCCAAGACCTTCGGTTGCTCGCTAGACGACATCTTGTCGACTATTCAAAGATTGCTTGATCTTTGAAAAAGGAAGCAGTGAGTGGAGATGAGAAGTGAATGAGGAGAAGAGATGGAGAGGAGAGGTAGAAGACGGAGGGCCCTCGAGAGAAATATTTCTACTGCGACGGGGTCTGCAGAAAATAGTTTGGGGGAGGGAAAAAAAAATTGCTGCGGGTAACTGCCAAAGGGAACAGCTTTTTCTAGCGACTCTTCCCGGACCCGCCGCTAAGACTTGCACAGAGGCCCTTCCCTGGCCTTCCAATCCAGCGGTTGCCCCGAGACCATTGGCTATCACGTGCAATTATGGATCTAGCACTTCGAAAATTGTAGAAGTAACCACTGAAGTAACCTGAATTTCCAGCGTCTGGCGGCTGCGATGAGCTGGCAAAAGCTGGCCTTCGCTAACTTTTTCGCCGGACAATTTCGGAATGGCCCATTCAGGTCAAAGGATCCCCATCATTTTCACTCAGAGATCAGATTCGAGCTATTTTATTCGCATCCCGTGCGTACAAGCTATTTGTTTTAGTTTCTGCTTACTCCTCATTCTACAATTCTACTAACACTACCTAACATATATGAACCTTTGCTTGTATCATATTGTTTTTTATCTATTTTGTCTTTGTCTGATAGAGGTGGTCTACGACCCAGATCTGGATTACGAAAAGCCTTTCGCTTTTAGTGCGCAGATCACATCCAGAACTCCATCCCACATCCACCAGCGATCAGGGGTGTCTCTTCGTCTTCCATCCCGTTCCCCGAGTCAAGTTTTCGGCTCAAGAGGCGGGTCCAGCCTTGGCCGGTCGGCTGTAACTTTATACAAATACAGACAAACACTACCCACACCGCGCTAATAGCTATAGACGTTCACCAGAATCGGTTTTCTATTGGGTGAGGTTCGGGAATTTATCTGGTTGCCACCATTGCAGAAATATAATTACGTACAGGCGGAATTTCAGAGGCAAATCTTGTAAGCTTAATTAGTATGTGACGTTTCCTTCTGCGATAATACTAGTGCCCGATATAATCTAGGATAAGTACAGCGAGCATTCAGTACATTGGCCGGTACTGGCTCAATTGACTTAGTTTCATGCGGCATGTCGCTCCCACATATGCCTCAAGGGTTCACCGCCAACTTTATCAGATCGACAAAGCAGATACCAGCTACATAGTACTTGATAAGTGGAATTTAGTCATGTAGTTTTACGAAGTGCAGATTTTGACTCGTCCCCTGGTATAAACTAGGAAATACCAACCCAGATATATTTGGATGTATATTCCCGAAGACAGGGGAGCCTTTAACAGGTCTTTTACGCCGGCAAGTTATATCATTTGCATGATCAGTCATGATGCTTTAGAACAAGCCTGGAATATCATATACTGGTGGAAAGCAAGAGAAGCGGAGGCATGTACGCAGAGKGATCAGGCTTTTTTTCATTTGGGCCCTATCTGAATGCAACTGCAAGCGAAATTCTGAACCATAACCGTCCCAATGCTACGCCGAGGACCAAATGCCTGAATCCATCAAATCCCCATCCGCGATCCATCTGGCCCGTCAAACTCTGCTGTCGACTGTCGACCGAACGTCATTTTCATCATGGTATCGTGAGATTGATGGTTTAGTCCGAGGCACCGACAGCTCGGGCTTTATCAAAAGTCAGCATCCAAAATTCCATACTTCGAATGGTGGTCAAAACGTACTGTAGATCTTCATCTTGCTGTGTGTGACAACGGGCTTGATCTGTCCCTTCTCCTCGAGATCCTTCAGGCATTGTCGTGCCAGCGAGCCGTTGATCTTTAGTCTATCGACGAGGGTGGCGACTGTGACGAGACGGTAGGATTGGACATCCTTGTAGAGCTTCTCGGAAGTGGTCTTGTCGAGCAGGACGGCGTGCTGGGCCTTGTCCTTGACTGTATTGAGCGAAGGTTAGCATGAGTGCAGGTGAAATCGTCGGATGAGAACCATCATCGTGTCCTCTCGAAAAGCGCCCGTCGCGAAATTTCGTGGTACTTGCCTTTGCCCCTGTAATATGAGTTAGCTAAAAATTGCGCAAAAGCTCAATCAATTCAATGGATCACGTACTTCGACCACTTCTTCTTCTGCTTCTTCGCGCCAGATGCTGCGGGAGCCATGTTGTCGATTTCTGATTTTGGCGTTGCAGTTGTAGGTGTGTTGTGAAGGTGGAGGGGCCGAATAATGAATTTTAGAAAGTTCGCTTTCAGCGTTGTGGGCAGCGTTGATTAGATAACATTGCACGTGACCTGAGCTACACATTAATTTCTATCCATGTGCTTGCTCACCGATTTCAGAGTGGTCTGTGCTCAATTTGCGATACGTCTACAGCTGACGGGCCGACAGGTATCAAGGTATCAATTAATTACATTTCTTCCACGTTCTCTACTACATTAATTAGGCGCGATACAGTGTATAGAGCAGGTCTATTCATAAAGAGCCCCAAGGTCGGCATACTACGACTCTCCATATACGAAGTTCACATAGTTTCCGGGAATCCATCGTAGTTGTATTAACTAGTCAACGCAGCACTAAGAAAAGTACATCGCAAATATAGCACTCGAGTAACAAGCCCATACTAATGCTGAAAGATCGCAGGGATTTCCATAGTTCCCACCTGAAGAACAACTAAGACTTATTATCCGTCTCCCGCTTCTTGGCTGCTTTTGAGACTGCTCCGTGCACTTCGTTCAGCATAGCAACGAAGTATTCCACTCTAAGGGCCTTGCACMCCTTTTCATCCAGTGACCGAGCCTCTAGTTTCCCTTCTTTTGCCATGGCTACTGCATTGAGTATGACATGGATTCCACTGTCTAGTCCACTGGAAACTTGGCTTTCAACTATTTTGACGGATTGCGTCGTAACGTTCTTGGGAATCCAGTCCCCGTGTTTAGGTATCCATTCAGAGAGCAAGGCTAACGCTGCGCGAAATCTGTCTTTACTTCCCGTTGGGTTGATGAAACTAATCGGGTGAGTGACGTTGGAGCCCTTTGGATTTGTGTAACAAAAAAGAGTCCACCCTTTGTCGATACACAACGGAATGACAATACCCTTGAAGTCATGAAGTAATATCTTCTCGTCTGCAACTTGGGATATTTCATCCGCACCTAGGATTCTCCAGTCATGAGGTAGTCCTTGGTGTATCAGATGCCGAACAATATCCCCCCCCAGCATCCCACCCATGAATTGAAGCAAGATTTCTGGTCTGAGAGACGACTCTGCGCTTAAGCGTATCACCCGCGAAGGTTGTTCACAGAATACAAGAGCTGAAGATGTAGGCTCGCTGCAGAAGGAGCGAAGCTCCTTATCAGCGACCACGCCCGAGAGCCCCTTCGAAAAGTAAATTTCATGAAATTTCACTAAGTTGGCCTTGAAGTCGGTATGAGAAAATGTCTCCCCTTTGATTTTAGCAAGTAGACGATTGCCTACGGCGTTCGAAAAGGAACGGAAGAATAATCCTAACCCCGTCTGTTCTAAAAGATTTCGCAGGAATTTCCAAGGATAAGAGTATGGAAAAACGTCAACTAATGATTCTTTTATGTAAACGCTGAGTTCGTGGAGGGGGAATAAGACAAGGAAGGACTCTCCACCGAAATCCTTCAATAGTGATGAGAGGCGTCCTCCAAGTCCGATTATGTTCCGCCATTTTACTTTCTCGCTTTTTGTTGACACTCTCCCCGTCTTCTCTCCAACGAATTTCGCGCATGCATCTAGGTCAAGGTCGCCTTCAAGCACCTGCTTATTCAATGGAGATTGATCGTCCTGAGTAGAGGATTTTGCGTGCGCTTCATACAGGCTGAAGCACCGAACAGCCATAAGCGCCTTGCGTATATCATTGAAGTGCTTAATCGGATCAGATGGCATGTTCCATGAGTGGTATATGTCATTCATGGTATCTGACTTAAGTAAATCCCATCCTTTGGGACCGACTTGATTTTGAAGCCATCCGGCACGGTGACATAAGTAAGGCGGGTTTAATAATTTGATGAATTGGAATAAGCCTTTCGCAATCCTCTGGGGTTTAGCTTCCACATCCAATATTTTGACTTGTGGCCCGATATCACAGAATTCACTGTGGCTCATAAATAATGCGGCCCAAGCATCTAGACTCAGTGTCTTAGACACATATTGAATGCTGCGTGTGCTGGTATTGTGCTCCTTTTTAGAGGCCGGTCTACTTCCTGCAGGTGGGGGACCAGGGGAGTTCGCGTTCTCCTTTGTCATTGGGACCTATGTTACACGTAAGCGTACTTGGGGACTCGAAGCTCATTGCGATACTTACAGCATCGGTTTGTGTTGCAGCTGTGACATTGGCTATGATGCTTCCTTCGGCGCTCTTAGCAGCATCCTTGTGCTCTTGCAGCTGACCTTGATTACAATCATCCATCTTAGCTAGTACGTTCTTGAACAGGTCTTGGTAGAGAACTCTAGAGTCTTTTCTCTTATTGAGCATCCTAGAAATGCTACCTCCATGTAGTCGGTCAAAAAGCTTGTCGAAAATGACTTCATGATCTTCCCTTCGTGCGATCATAGTCACGATTTCGTCGACGCCAAGCTTCAAGATTGCTGAATCTATCTCCTTCTTAATTATTTCGTCTATGGCAGACGTTGCCGTGCTGCTCAGAATGTTTGACATATTGTGGAGTTTGAATGGAAGTATATTTTGAAGGGGGTATAGAAGATGATTGGAAATTTGAAGTTCTCCGGCAGGGAGACTTACATTAAACTGGGTAGATTGTACATGTGACCCAGAGTTATGGTGAGTATACGATTTAAACAGAGCTAGAGGTAGTTGAGATGGGATCATAGAAGATATCAAGGGAGAAAACGAGAGATTTACCAAGGATAGGTATTAACCTAGTGTGTGCTTTCTCTTCTAAGAGAGTTAGTAATCAAGGAAACAACTTGAGGGTCGTGCTTGAAAGATAACGAAGGTCAATCAGACCAGAAAGCTGGGTTGGTTTTGGCTAGGTAGAACCTTCCCACTGAGGTGGATCAAGGGACTTCAGCTCTTGAATTGACAACGCCTCTCTGTTTCTAGAAATTCCCCTCTACCTATTGTATTCAATATAGGCAAATAAACACCGTATGTGTGTAATACTTCACGCTAGAACATTATAAGTTTTATGTACTCCAAGAGAGCGGATATGAAGGCTCACTCTCATGGTTATATTGGGTCTATAGTCGTCCCCTCCCCTCTCATGCCTACCGACTACGAAAGGAGTCTCAATCTCGAGTGTGGCGTGATGTCGTAACGGAGATATTAGCCACAACTTACTAGCCMCCAGCCACACCGCCGAGCCGCCCCCACCAATGTTAGAAAGGGATAAGGCGACCCGTTACATAGAGCGGGTTGTATCAAGTAAATCGCCTATTTAAACTTTTTTTGGACTTTCCTCTTGGAGCATCCCGTCCATTCCTGGTCGCCAGGGGATGTCCGGATTGACTGAACTGCGAGACAAGATCGCAAGCTGAGGAGACGGTCCTCGAAGCCATGAGATAACCTTAGTCTAATAATTGACGTGTGGAAAGCTACCAACTTCTTTCATTCCTTCACTCGAGATTACGTACCTAATTGCAGAGTCCAATGGTGGCACGCGTGGCCTCATCGTACTGTACTCGGTTACCATCTTACAGCCAAAACACGCAATTCTTTAACGGTCCAACCTTCTTTTGACTTGTCCCTTCTTAATTGTATATACACTTGTAGACCTCCGTATACGCTATCGACCTCGACATGCCGAACCACGGCGCGTTCCTAGGGTTACGCATAGCCCCGCGACGAGTCTCATTCCTCCTCGTTCTCGTTGGCTTGTTCGCCCTATTCACCCTCCTTTTCACTCTGCCCAATGCGATCCCGACAGGGCCGAGCTTATCCAAGTCGATCGCCGACCATAAGTTCTCTATACCGAAATATAAAGACAAGTTTTCGTCCAGCATACTAAACCCCTTTCGTGCGGCTTCGCATAAGCCCCCGGAGCAGAAAAACTCGACGTACGGGGGAAGTTCGTGGTATTCGAATTGGAATTGGAGAAGCCCCTTTTCTTCGTCTATTACGTTAGATGAAAACCGATCGCTCCTCCCACCGCTGAAGGACAGGGCTCCTATCTACTGCTACTACGACACAACTGTCCAGCGTGACGTACCTACGAAGGAGGCTGAGAGTGCGCTGCTACTAACATGGCGGCGTGCATGGTGGGCGCAAGGGTTCAAGCCCATCATCTTGAGTGCGGCGGAAGCTATGAATAATCCACTTTATGACGAGCTTCAGAGGTTAGACGTGGAGCCTGGCTTTAAGAAAGACATGATGCGCTGGCTTGCGTGGGAGAATATGGGCGGCGGCCTTTTGTCGCATCATTTGTTGTTTCCCATGGCAGCTCACGAGGACCCCTTGCTCTCGTTTCTACGCAGAGGCGAGTATCCCGGCTTGACGAGGTGGGAAGGTTTCGACAATGCTCTGTTTGCTGGTCCCAAGGTGCAGATCGCAGATGCTATCATCCAAGCTCTTCGAAATCCCAAGACTAAGAAGGCCAAGGATTTCATTGCTGCAGTTACTAGTGATACCTTTCTTGTTGATCCGTCGCATGATTCCCTTGCATTCTACGACGCGAAGACCGTCGAGAAGAATTATCCAAAGGTCGCGGAGGAAACAGCGGCGAACCGCGACAAGGGTATCAATAGTTTGAATCTTCTCATAAATTCCCATCTACACAACACATGGCAGGATAATTTTAACAATGGCATCGCTGTGCTTAAGCCCATGCCGGCTCATACAACGCACATGGTCAAGCCGGCCCTGGAGCTGGCAACAAGGCTCTCAGCCTGTAGTGATGGCCCAGTGCCGTCATCGTGCCCGCCTAACCTGCCGAAGTGCACACCTTGTGTGTCATCACATCCCATGAAAATCGCGACGCCGGCGAGATACCGGAATACTACTGGCCTGTATACTATAGGAACCGTACCTCATCCATACACTCTGCGCACTTTGGATACGTTCCGAGACACGCTCGATATTGCCTACATCAGGCGAGAAATAAAAAAGCGGGACGAATGGCTCTACCTCGTCTTCCAGGAGCATCTAGGCACAGGCATACCCAGCTCTGTTCGCGTGGTCAAGTTCAAGGACGCCGTGGCTGGCGAATACGCAACTTCGCATTCCCTCTGGTTGACCGCCGAGAAGGAATCACTCCCACACGACCTGGAATGGTGGTTTGGATTCGAGATTCCGCGGAACGGAACCGACGATGGGAAGTCAGTGACACCGGTGCCGGGCCCAGAGCGTCGACCGAAACCCGAGCACGACCCTGCGGATGGGCCAGTTTCGACTGACGAAGACCTATCACGAGAGCCCCGACTTCTAGAAAGGGCGAGAGAGGTGGCAAAGAGCAAGATTGATCAGGACGTGCGAGTGCGTAGCGCTATCGAAGCGTGGAATTTGGCTGACACGGAGGCCTGGCGATTCGCAAGAGCATTCCTGGCCCGCTCTAGGGTCGAAAGGTTGAAGTGGGAGGAGGAAGAGAGCAGATACGCTGGGGGCGTAGGAAGCGACTCAGACAACGCAAAGGGGAGCAGTTGGTTACGGTGGGGCGACGATAAAGAAGACTGAAATTAACAAGAAGAAAAAAGTAGAGATGAGAGATCAATGACATGTACGGGATAGCCATGGAGATTCATTGGGGACCAAATCCATTGCCTGGTAAAATGCTCATGGTAGCACGGAGTTTGCGCGTTATGGATTTGTTAGACTAGAGCTGCTAAACTTGATATCAAGATCCTGCTAGTTGACGCAGGTGTATTCTAACTAAAGGGCATTCCAGCATCAAACGAATGTTTCGCCCTGATTGTGACTAGGACTTTGGGTGAGTGTTGTCTTCAAAGCAAAAATCAGGTCAGGCTGTTGAGAGCTGACTTAGGTACGGGAATGTTGAATTCAAGGGAAGGGAAGGGAGCAGCAATGATGAAAGGTCATGTTTCGTCCCTCAAGAGCCATAAGCCACGATAGTATCGCCGCCCATCTCACCGCTCAGTTCCCGTGATGTAACGCCGCGTCTCTTGAGAGCGGCAGCCCCACCGAGGTCATTCGCACTCATTTCGCCAGTGATTGCACAGTTGTCCGTGCGATTCTTGCCGCCTTTGCAGGTCACCAATATTGCGGACTCGAGGTACGACTTCAGAGCTATTCTCGAGGCTTCAACCACCTTTTCCGCATGCTTCAATGCGTCTTTCAGCGCTTGAGCAGTGGCGTCCTCAAGAGGAGCTTCTTTCACCGATGGATCATCGTAAGCTGTAGTATTCTTGCCATTTCCAGGGCCGGTTTCCTTGCCTAGATCCACAATGTGATGGCTATTTTCCTGCTCCTTGAGGAGCTCAAGAATGTGACCGTTAAGCCACACGCCTTCCAGCTGCGCTTTGGTCATGTCCTTGGCGCCACTGATACGACCGCGACATGTCGGCTTGCCGCACAGACAGTCGAAGGGTTGGGCCATCTCCCATTCGGTCGAAGGGTAGAAGAACTGTAGCGGAGGTAAGCTTTTGCGGGATGGAAGTCACGGGCTTACCGGTGTTTGGTCTCAGGTGACGGACGGTTAATTCTTCACCGACCCGAAGGCCGCTAGGCCCCGCAATGATATTCAGATTAGCTGTGTCGAAGATGAGAGACGGCTCGCACGAGTGGTTGATGTAGAGCAGGTCGCTGTTCAGGTTCAGGTGCTTGTCCCGGCCGCACTGGACAGTCGCGTAGGTAGGGGCCGAGGCAAAGGTGCACGGCGGAAAATCCATCTTCGCGTAGAGGCCGAAGGGTGGTAGCGAGATTTTTGACAGGCTCTTGGACGCGAATTCATGCTCGTTGATGATCACATCCTGGATATCGGGATGCGACGGTCGGTCCCAGTGTGGAGTCAAAGGCGCCATGATGACTCGGTTTTCCTCTTTAGGTCGGCGATGCTTTGGAGGCGTAATATGTAAAGTCCTTCACACTAAGTAGCGATGAAGCGGTAATTTGGTGGCTGTCTGTGTACGTCTCAGGATAATTGCTTGGTATAAGTCTTGGTGTAATTCCCGGGCGTCTGTTTCTAGACTTTGAGGTCTTAAGGATTCCAGAGCGGAGATGCTCAGGGAAGGCTGAGCCGTCTCCATTTTCCCGTCGGCAATGGCGTCACTGGGCGTTTTGCGCTAAAGATTACAGGCGCAGCCCGAGGTTCGCAAGAAAGTGTCGAAGTCGTTGTTGCTTCCTCCCAACTGCTTGGATTCTTGAACCCCAGCCCTACGCTTTCGGCTATGTACAGAGGTACCTAGCGAGCTTTAGTGGAGATTTAGTGCGGTGAGTAATCGAGGGGTTGCGGGGATTGGCCGGCTAGGAGCCTATCATAGCCCATGCATCGCCCAAGTGGGCAACGAATCCTGCAAGAAACAGCCTAGCTCGATATGGCCGCGAGTACCTAGGTAGTATACAGGGATGGCCATGGCTCTCTCGGCGGATACATCGTACCGAACATTTCCTGCGAGTGGTATCTTCGACTTCGTACAATCTCCTGGTTCTCTAGGCGCCCCGCCGCTCAGGTGATCCAAGGGCTTATCAAAGCGTGCTGGGTTGAGGTTCCAATATTCAATGTTGGTAGAAGTTGGCGAGCGAAAAGGAGTAGAAAAGGGTTAACCGAAATGTGACCCCCATGTACCGCGTACCCACCCAAGATAGTCGTGGAGGAAATGTGGAAATGTGGATACGCCCCGAGCTGGGGTCTATACCTACATGTCAGCATCTTCACCTAAAAAGGTTCGATGTAATTATTCAAGATGCCTTATGCGACTCTTGACTTGCAAGAGTCTCCGTCCGAACAAGCATAGCGCCTGACGAGATTTGGACCCTCGGACCATAGATGTCGTGCCTATGTTCCATGTCCGGGTTCAGGTGCTCCAAGTCTACCCAGCCAGGTTGTTGGGGTCCTAACTGGGATAAGGGATATTAAGGCGAATTCTTCCTCTCAAAACGGATACGCCACGTCGTGCAACATCCGGGTGAATTCAATACGGCAACGAGCCGCTGAGAGGCTCACGCTCACCTAGAGAAGGCTTCTAGAAAACGGCAACGGTGTCCAAGTCTGACAGCCATTCCTGGAATGCGGCTGACTCGATATTAGACTACCCGCTTGTCGGGCAGAGCCTTAGCGAGACCTCCCGCGATGTGGTGCTGGGATCTTCTCTATAGCCTACGGGACGCGCATTGGTCCTGGCGATCGTGGTGAAGGTTCCACCAAATAGTTATTCTGAAACATACATATACGACTTGGCGCGGCACAGGCCAGACTGAGGACCCAGGTGAACGCTGGGGCGCTGGGTTAAAATACCTGTCAGTGAGATCACCATGGCCGATGTAGTAGATGTCGAGATTGCCCGCCCATCCAGGTTGTCACTGCGGCCAGACCCTTGAGCTTTCGCCCACTGATCTGGGGCACGGCTTCAGTTCTCCGAAACTTACCAGATGGGCACTTCCGACCAATCCAACCTAGCCATGGCTGGATGGCTCAGTTTGTCGCCAAAAATACCATGGACGCATTCGAATCAGGTGGAATTCGGGACGTTGATTCGCTAATATCAGCCTTTTCTTATACATATGTCGTAACCCTCCGAACGTCACCGGACCTCCTTTTGGGATGGTTGCAGCCAGGTCAGCGGCGTGGGAGGAGCCCGTGTACCGATATGATTTTCCTAATAACCTGTGATCAGAATGACCTTGATTTAGAAGCTACAAGGTTGCACCAGTTGCTTCGGAACCCCTGCCCACTAGCTTTTTGTCGGGGAGAAAGCACGCACGCAGGATGGCGCTTGGGCGGTTACGCTCGGGAGCCTGTGCGCTGAGGCGTCATCTGCCCAGTAGTCTTCGAAGTCGTCTCGAGATGAAGACACCATCACCTAACCGAGAATCGAACTATGAGAAGGTTTGAATGCCGATCTATCACCACGTGTGTGGGTCGGTAAGCACTCCCATAGGGGATTTGGCTTGCATATGTCAACCACACGCCAGAAAGGAAGGCGTGACACTTCGACATTACGGCCGTGCCCAATGGTCACCAAAGGAGCTAGAACTGTGTGGCCCCGGGGCTTGGTGTGGGGGTTGTTATGAGGAGGATGGGTTTCTAAGATGTGGCTACGGAGCTTTTTTAAAGGGTTGATTCCCATGCTTTTCCTGTAGCGATCTTTTCGTGAGAAGAACCGCCCCCGAATTTCTTGTTAAGTGACTATATAATCCGCATCGTCGCCACCACCAATACTCAAAATTGCGAATACTTATTTTGATATACGTATTAAATACCAAGGAACACGATGATTTTTTATCCGAGCCGTGAGCAATCTAAGCCTGAATATACCAATCTATTAATGGCCAACGCAAAGGAGCCAGCTTGCTGTCTAGGACACAAGCCCGAACCACCACCTCGACCGGAGCCTCCGACCCCGAATCCACCAGGCCCCGATGACCGAAATGTCACGAATACGTGACTTAAATATTTTCTATCAAGGGGCAGTTAATTATGGGCCCCTTGTCGCCGGCAGTACCGAGAGCAGTATAGGTAAGATGCTCAACAATTGCTAGCAACCCTAACTGCATTATATGCACATGCCTTCTGATTATTGTTAGTCAACTTTTTACGAGACCTGGCACATGCGTAAAATCAGTACTACGAATAGGGGCAGACTAGGCTGGATCCAACTGTCCTAGCTTCGAAGCCTTGGTTCCTTCTCGGATTGTCGGTGCCGTCGTTGTTCTCTTGGGTCGCAACTTATAAGCATCTTGTTGGGTGTCGGCTTCTCAACTGTCTTCTGGGCTGGCTATCTCGGACAGTGGTGTTACGGGCAGCATCTTCGTATTGGCGTTGTCACTCTCTGCGGGTGTTTGTGGTGTCTCCTTTTGTGCTTGGTATTTTATTGTTTGTTGGTACCTAGCCTAATTCTACTTGAATATTCATAAAGTTATTATATTCAGACATGCTGGCAAGGCTATCTATGTCCTAATGTTGTGGAGGCCATCAATCTATCTTGATTCTCCTATACAGTTCTCATCCAGTTGTTGCTACAAGAGAGGCATGGTCATCTAGTCACCAATAATCATGCAAGATGTCTTGTCTATCCAACTCTCAATATTTCCTTCAAGCTTCTTTCGTGGGCCGAAGGTGCTGACTCGATGCCATCTGCTAGTTTGTATCCTGGAACCACTTACATCGACGTTTAAACGTTCTCTCTTTGACATGTCTTATGCTATTATGAATGAAAGTCTCGGGAGAAGGTAAGTAGGTAGAATATATGATATGCTCCTATACGGTACGTCCCATCTAGTTATGCTATGACTGCAACTGGGACGTCATACCTACATGTAGGTGCCTAAACTTTGTTAAGGGTATCTACTAGATACCTAGGTAGGCAAGGATAATCGAGCAAAGACTTGCATACATAGTGCCTGTTTGTGGATCTATTCATTGCATGTCCAGCAAAGGGTTGGCTAGTACTTACAGCATAAACCCCTACTTACATCCTACTTACCCACTTACCTACTATGACATTTATCCATCTATATGATGAGGCAGGCAGAGGCACATGCATATGGGGTCGCTGTACCCCTATCCGTGACTTTACTAGCAGGCGGTAGTATGTATGTCGTCAGTTGCCATTGTGGCAGGAACGACAAGGAATAGATAGCGACTATAACATGGCTATCCTTGACCCTTTGTGATGATCGAACGACTAGGCCCTTCTTGCTGTATCTCTCTAAGCGCACATGCGTATCAGGAAGTTGCATTCCATTCTTCTTATCCTCGCTCCACATAACTTTGTTGCCGATGTTCGTCCTCGACTCAACCGCCAACCTCACCACCGTCCACCTCTCGTCAACGCTCCATAATAGCCTTCACAGATTGGTCTCAAAAGGTCTTGTATGTCTACTTGTTGCTGATTGCTCACGTCACTCGCTCGCCTTGCCGATTTTGGTGTGTACAGGTAAGCGTTGTCCCCTTAGGCACTCCTCCCCTCAGGCATTTCTCCAGGTATTCACCACAGTGTCGACTATCATCGCCCGCGGATACCCCTCGGTCACCATTGTGCGCAATTCAATGAGCCAAAACATAGACCATAAACGTATTAAAAAAACACGTTGCTGCCGATGCTACTAGGGCTACTGATTCATTTCTACCAGCTCTGTCCTCGTTCGTGCCTCACAATCACGTTTACTCTCGGCAACACGTTCAACTGGGAAAACCTCTCTCTTGATATATCCCACTTCGTTTCACAACACTAACACTCGATCAATACACCGCAGGTAATGCCCAAACATTGTCTTCTCTTCAGATAGGCTCCCGGTATGTTCTATCACATTGCCCACTTTTCATCCCATATCATCCCACATCATCACACTTCCATCTGGTTCCTTTTAGAGGTGCCTTAACACTCTGGTCTACAAAACTTCGACCACTGTCCGCAAAAGAGCATTTCTTTCAGATCACACCGCACAGGCAAGACAATAACAACCTGAACATCAATCATATTATTGCTGAGAGGGTACTAACACTACACATCATTGCCTACATATCTCATTGCGCCTCACAGTTCTAAACCTAATCGTTCACTTTCGCAACTCAAGGCATAGAAATTCGCTAATTTGAGCCTTTAGCAAATACTAGTGCCTGTGTCTCTCATCTCAGAGATTCGTCTCAGGAACTCATCCATCTCAGAGATCGTTCTCTAATCCCTTCCCGCCCGCCCCTAACTCTCCGCGCAGCAGCATATCTGCCGCGCTTACCTCCATCACTCTATGGAGTCACGTACACGTACGTACAGCATTAGAGAGCTGCTCCAGCTCAGAGGCTCCACCCTCCGCGGTGTTCCGGGTACTCTACAAGTCAATGATGAGTTCGGTAAGCAACCTCTTTTCTTCTCCGAGCACCCTCCCCCCTTTTCCTTCAGATCCCCCCCTCTTATCTTCCTTTCCACGTTTAACCCAATCCCCATCTATTGCCCTTTTCTGCCCTCAATTCCTTCACATATATCCCCGCTATACCTCCCTAATAACTTTATCCACCATTATTTCACTAGAGTTTACTCTAACCCATACAGTGGACCTAGTAAAGGACCAAGCTACCGGCACCATGCCGTCTACTCATGACCAGCGCTCGAAGAAAGCGAACGGTCACGCCTCGTCTTCAACGGACAGTGATGAGATCATCTTCCGTGGAAAGAACCCGCAGCGCAACCAATGGAAATATCGTGGCCGCACCGAGAGCGAAGTTACCTCCAATGAGCCACTCTCTGCCCCAGCTGGAAATACAGCACAGCAAAGTGAGGGATTCCAGAAGTTCTTCAAGGCGGTCGTCTCACCAACTCACGTGCGAGTAACTGCTGGAGGTAGAATTGTACCGAACACCCGTGGCTCTGTATCACCCACTGCGAAATGGGACAAAGAATATTCGGCGGTAGGAACACAAAACTCCATGGAGACTTCGAAGGAAGCAAAGCACAACTCTAGCAACGGCATCGGCGGCCAGATGACTCATCCCCTCATCTCCCCACAGATTCCTGGCCMCCCGGGCTTCTTTCAGCATATGGGTCTACCAATGCCATTGTACCCCTTCCACCACGGAATTCCTATTGCTTATAGCATGCCAGCCCCTCAGGCTGTTTCGACTAAGGAGCAAGCTGCATACCGCCAGATCCAGCAGGATGCCGAGGAGACGGAGAAGGGTTTTAAGACCCAGGACGGTGCCGGTGATAAGAAGCCGAGGCCAGCACCTATAAGAATCCCTCCTCAAAGTCATCACGACGGTAACCGACCTTTCTACCACAATGGAAATGTGGTTTACCCCCAGGCCTATGGACCAGGGCAGGTCCCTGTGCCGATGATGTTCGCAGGCCCCTACTTGCCCCCTGGCATAATCGGAGGTCCAGCTTTCGCAAACGCTTACGCGGGCTCTGCCGGAGCTACTAACCAGGTGTCCCCTACGACACCTATCTTTGGCCCCGGTGCAATTGCCCCAGTACAGTTGTGCGGACCACCTACTGCTAGCAGCAGCAATCAGCCATTGCAGGCAATACCTGCCCCTATGCAGGCAATCTCTGCCCCTATGCAGGCCACACCTCATATCACGTCGATTCGACCAAGTGAGATCACCAAGCGTCAGCTTGAATCAATGCGAGCATCTCTGAAGTACTTCAGAGACCAAGTTCAGTTCAATAAGCACCAGATCGATGAAGAGACAGTCACTGGCAGGATAGAAAATCTAGCACAGAATGTGCAGCAATTTGAGCATAATTACGCAATGCAGGCTAGCTTCGAGGCCACCTATTACCCTCAGATTGAGCCGAGCCCGATGGACTCAACTCCTTGCGGACCACCTTGGAAGACACCCTCGGGAGCTTCTAGCATTGTGAGCCGCCGAGAAGCAGCCGCTTCTCAGAATAGTTCCATTGGTCCTAACGATTCAGGTCATTCCCTGTCGCATCATCAGTCTTCCGAGCAAATTGGCTCGAGATACACGAATTCACGACGCTTAGCGGGTATTAATTCTAATAAGGGAATGAAGACCCTGTCGGATCATGACCCCCGCCTTGAAGCGCTCATCCATTCTAAGACACAGAAGACTGGTGTATCAGAGTTGTCGAAGACAACCGGATCTCGTAGTAATGTTTCTACGACATCTGCTTCCAACCTTGGAATTCAACCTTCTCATGCGTCTAAGTCTGAAGGGCAACATCCTGAGGCACACTCTGGACTGTCTAGTGCATATGAGCTCGGCTCGTGGCAAATTCCTTCTGTCATGTCCTCCCAACAGCAGGGAGACTGGAACAGCGCACACGCCTTTAACATGTATGCGGCCAACGGAATAGCCCCGGGACATGTCCAGCCATACCTCATTGGAACACTTCCTCGAGGCATGCAGCCTCACAATGCTCGCGCGATGGACTACGTCTACTCACGAGAGCTAACCGAGCAAGAGAAACGAGCCCGGTACAATTACTGGGGCCAAGTTCCGAGCGGAGGATTGGGCTTGCCTAAGTTCGATGGTAAGGACTTCTACCCTCCTTCTCCGACGAAAGCTACACGACCTTCCGAAGTTTCGCCTCAATCTACTCTTCAGCAAGGGATTATCGGTGAGCCAGCGTCCAACTACAAATTACTACAGAATGACCTGTTTCACCATGACCGCGAGGCCCAAGGCACTCGTTCTCAGGAGGCTGGCCACAGAGTGAGCAAAGCTATTCCTATTGTGGCCCCAGACGATGCTTGTCAGGATGGCGCAAGCAGAGGCAGCCAGTCCCTAGTAGGATCTCGGGTTGACAAGAACACCGAGAATCTTTGCAAGATGACGAAGATTATGAAGGTGACATCACCGTCTAAGTCATCCGAAGTCCCTTCTGCCGAAACGAAGGAAAGTTCTTCGGGTCGTCGAGGTCTTGATAGATTTAGGTATGTATATTGATTCTTCAGCCCAAGAATAGGAACTAACCTTCTATAGTACTAAATCTGGACATGAGCTTTGGCAAACAATGTTGAAGCGGGGAGCAACAAGCGGCGCTGCACTCCCCGGCACAGTCTCGTCGACAACGGCAACAGGATACTTACCTCAGTATCAAGGATACGCTGCAGCTTCCCTAGGACCAACGATTTCCAACACGAGCAACTCGTCAGCTCGCATTGTCCCCGAAGCTAGAAACAAAGCAGTCGAGTACGATGCGCAGGCGGCGGAGAAGACGGGTGAGAACCGTCCACCGAACGAAACCCGTTCGGAAGATTATGACCCGGTGAAGGACGTCCAGGAGCGAATGCTCCGTGACGCAGAGCGACGTGGAGTTATCGGCTCAGAGKGGTGAGCGACAGTCTCTTGATGCATACTTTACGACGATGCAAATGAGAAACGAACAGCTTTACAGACATTCATCTTGCTACAGTCATGTTAGTATGATTATGTTCATCTCTTCGACGACAGACGACATTACTAAGGGCCTTTCTCGGCCAAGCATTCGATCTTTCCCTTTCTTTTTCTTGCTCCCCGATAGGAATTACGAGGCGTATGTGGTGATCATGCTTTAGGATTATGATCACGAAAGGTGGCTCGTCTTCAGACAGCCGGAAACTTGACCAAGACAACGCATAAGGACATATGGCAGCAGAGGTGAACGTGTAGCGCACCGTCGATCAGGGTTACTATTACTAAGTTGCAGTATCAACAGTCACTTTTGCTTGATGGAAAAACCATCTTAACGACTTGCATTCTTACTGTTTCTGTGACACTTTTTCATTCTGTGTTATGAGAACTTTTTTTTTGGACTTGTAATGTTTAATATTCGGATCAATAGCAACACTGTATCATTATTATACTGAAAGTAATTCATTGGCTACTAACATAAAACAGGTTGCATGGGAGTAGCATATGCAAGCGGGTAGGCTAAGAGTACCTACGTATAGCAAAGGACTCTCATGGGTACATATTTTATTCCGTTTGGGGCAGAATGTACCTCACCATCAAACTCCCAACCTCATCGAGATTATCTACTGGTTGAAAGTCTGCAGGCGAGGGGGCGAAAAGGGGGTGATTCATATTAGTCCCTTCGCTTGCTTTGCTCTTCGCCAGTCGTATACCTCGAAAACCAAAGGATTGAAGTTGACGCGGAGATATCCTGGCGGTTGCTATTCCCTACCTCGTACGGGGTGATTTATCATGATGATACTTGCCTACGAAACTCACTTACATGCCTAATAGGATACCTGTCTGGGTGAGTCTCTCATATACAATTAGGGGAAGTCTTGTCCATCTTCCCTGGTGGATGGGGAGAATAGGTAGAATCCCCCAAGGTTAGGTAGGTTGATAATGGATTCTTACGGCACAACAGAGTTGTAAGGCTGGAGCAAGACTTCGGGAAGAACCTCCCATGGAACATTTCACAAAGTGAAACGGCCATTGTGTGCATGCAATTGTGTTTTTCATTCGGTATGCGTCGCCGCATCTAGATGCTTTGATCGTCGAGAGAGTCCCATGCAATCAAATCCCGCCGGTTCGTTTCATAATCCCTCGATGATGCCGGGGAATTCTTTTTACCCCCGTAAGACGCCAAATCCCGTAATTCCCGTCGTCAATTCGCAGACTCATTTATCTACCAACGGGTATTTCCCTCCCTTCGCCAGGCTGGTGGTAACCGAAGAACAAAAGGTGAATTGAGTGGGAGTGACTTATTTGGCAGCGGCCTTGCCCTTAGATCGCAGCTCGCGGCCGACCTTGATGCGCTCCAGGATGTTCTCACGGTCCTTGTCGAGCTTCAGCTTGGTGATGACGACCTTGCTGGGGTGGATGCCGAGAGGGACGCTCTGGCCGGAGGCCTTCTCGCGGGTGACGCGCTCGATGTGGATCTGGTACTTGAGGCGGTAGACGGAAGTGACCTTGCCCTCGCGGCCCTTGTTAGTGCCCCGGACGATGGTGACCTCGTCGTCCTTTCGGATGGGGATGCTGCGGACCTGTTCGAAGGATTTGTGTTAGGTCGATCTTCGTTAAGGGCTAATATGGGAAGGCCGCAGCAGCGCCGTTGAGTGAAGACTTACGTTGTACTTCTCACGCAGCTCCTTGCTGAGGGGGGCGCTCATGATGACACGGCGCTCGCCGGAGGAGGCGCTGAAGTGCGCCTTTCTCGACTTTCGTCGCGAGCTGGCGATACCTGTTGGATGAGATTTCGTTAGCATCGTGTGGCTCAATTGACACCGAAGTATACAGAAATTGTATATCGGAAGGGTGATTCGATAGAGGACGTGAGCATACCTGAGTTAACCTTCGTCATTTTGTCGGTGGGCGTTGGGCGATGGGGAGAAAATTGATTTCCTTGGGACGAAGGCTGGTGTTGAATTTGGCTGAGGTTCACGAGATTCCTAGGAAGTCGAAAATCGAAAAGAGTTGGTGGGCGGGAAATTTTGAAGTGCCCTAACAGGGGCTAACGGAAGTGGGTCAAGCCTCGTCTAATCAATTTCCCCGATTTCTCGATCAGATAGTGATGTGGCTGGAGAATAATGTGGCTTGGTAGCAGCGTGATAGGGTCCACTTCTAGATCCACATCCCGGAACTTCGGTACGTACCGGCGGATAGTATGATTTCAGGTGGGATGAAGCTCTGTAGGACGGTTTCTATGTATGTCGAGAGCAAAGATCTTGGGAAACTTCAAGATCAATTAGTGTCAAGATGTGGTCGAGATTAGTGCGCCGGAGAGCGCTTCTATTACTACGGAATCAATCGTCTACTGCAAGGAATCAAATCCAAAGGCGGACGTTAGTCGCAGCACCCAAACCCGGCGATGGCCCTCTGATGGAGAGGCGTCCAGATCGGGAGCTTCCGAGTTCGTCCCTTCGATATATGCTGTCCATATACGATTCCTCTAACCAGTTAATCGCAGATATCAACGGCTTCCGGTGGGGTCGCACCTTCCCCATCTTCCTTGCCATCATCGCGGCCTCCAGCGTCGCCATCTTCAACTACCAGAAGCTCTCGAGCCCCGTCGTCGCATCGACGCTCTACGCCCTGCGCACGAACCAGAAGGCACGCGAGTACCTGGGCGACGAGATCTACTTCAAGCACCAGATCCCGTGGATCGCGGGCGAGATGAACCAGCTGCGCGGCCGCATCGACATCAGCTTCCCCGTCAAGGGCACCCGGAACACGGCCGTCATGCGGTTCACCAGTTTCAGACCCACGCCGAAGGGCGTGTTCGAGACTACCGAGTGGAGTCTGGAGACGCCAGACGGTACCAAGATCGATTTGTTGGATGGCGATGACCCGTTCAGGGCTATTGAGTCTTACCCTATGGATGACGAGGAGCGTGAGGAGACGACGAGGGGTTTCAGACAGCAGCTCAAATGAATAAATCTATAGGCCCTAAGCGATACTATGATTAGGCTCTTCCCTCAAGGAAATATCTCCTAGGGTCATGATCTACTGCATTGGTGGAAGCATATGCAGCTGAGTGCGGAAAATCTAGGGCCACTCAGCTTAGTTCGGGTCGGGTGACTTCATTATCTCGATGTCACTACCTTCAGTATTTGAGTCTGGAATTAGAGAGGAAGGCAGGTACGCAGTATGCAGAGTGAATATCCTGCAAACTCGTAATCTTCAGCATTTAGTGCGAGGATAAGTGTACAACATCGTGTATGGTACAAAATGTATATATAAATTTACAACGCAGCCGTCATAGCTATAGCCTGTCCTATCGTGCCCTCTCTTCTCATCTCCTTCAACTCGAGATGCGCTTCCCGTGCATTTTGCAGCCGCTCCTCGTGGTCTGGGTTCCGGTCCAATAACAACTTCCTTGCCTTCGCAATGAATATCTCGCCCGGTGGCGGCTTCTTGATGGCATCCGCCAGCTTCACGATGCAGCCCTTGGGACCGGCAACATGGCCACTGATCACCACAATCCCCATCTCGTTGTCCACCTTGAGAACCCGCAGGTTCTGGATGGTGACTTGTTCGCCGCCCATGCGCCCCGGCATCTTCTTGCCTGGGTGCACACGGGAACCGCCGCCCTGACTGGGACCGGTCGTACCGATCGTTCTGTGGTTCTTCGAGTTACCGTGACTAGCCTCCTGACCGGAGAATCCGTGCCTCTTCATACCACCTGCAAAGCCCATGCCCCTGCTGTTGCTCCTCGCATCCACGAACTGGCCGACCTTGAACCAGTCGGGCTGCAGCTGCACACCAACGGGCAACAAACCGTCCTCACTCCGCACCTTAAATTCGGCCATATGGCGCTTGGGCGCAATTCCCTTAGCTTCGAAATAGCCGAGTAGAGGAGCAGTGACGTTTCCCGGTTCCTTCTGGCCGCAGCCGACCTGGACGGCCCAGTATCCGTTCTTGGCGCGCGTTTTCGCAGCCACGACTTGCACCTGGTCCATTTGCAGGATGGTGCAAGGGATGCGCAATCCCTTGGAGTTGTACATGGCCGAGACGCCCTTCTTGGTAGCTAGGATGCCGGTCCGTAGCGGCGTCGACTGTTCCTTGCGCTTGAGGGCCGCGGCGGGGCCGGTTGTGGGAGCGGGGATGCCAGCGGATTGTTGGTTGAAACGTGTGGGTTTGTCACGCGGATTCGCTGTCGMCCAGCCGTATTTGACACCCCGCCGAAAGGTGCGCGGGAGGAGGGCGTGTCGTTCTGTGATGAGGACCCGAGGGCTACTCAGTGAGGAGCACTTGGTGAGGGCGGCTGCCCAGCGGGTTGGCAGTCGGGATGCCATTGTCGCTGGGAGCTTGGTGTTAAACGGCCAATCCGCTCTGGAGAGGCCTTTGTTGGCTCGAGTGACTTAATGCAGGTTTCTCGAGCGAAGACTGAACGTCAAGATGGCGGCTTTGAATGGCTGTTCAGGATATCGATAATTGAAGCTTCGCTGCTGCCGATGAAAAAATTGGGTGGGTCACAGGCACTATTCGGGAAATCCGCGGCGTACCGGTACGTACCACGGAGGGGCCTAAGTAAGCACGCCGCACGCCGGGCTTGGGACCTGACAGATCCGGCTGGGGAAACTGCTTCAAGCCTGCCGAAAAGCGACTTTCTACTCTTTCATTTATAAAAATAATCCCACAAGCTATTGTTTCCTCTTTCACTCAGTATTAGTGCCATCATGGTTTACTACTTCAAATCGACGGTTGTGGACCCTCCGGCGTTCATCTACGTCGGCAAGGACAAATTCGAGAGTGGGTGATCTCTAAGCCCCCGGTTTAAGTCGGCCCATGTCAACCGCATACTGACCACTTCATAAAGATGAGGAGTTGATCAAGTACGGCTGGGAGGAAGATGTCTGGTAAGTCTCAATCTGTGACATATCATCCGAGTGTATTATATTCATCTGTTCTTCCTAGGGTATGAAAAATCCTCGTCTCATAAAACGAGAAATTTGGAAACCGTTCCGAATCTCATGTGATAGGGGCTTATATGAGCAGTTCCACGTAGACAAGCTCTCGAGTGCACACATTTACCTGAGATTGAATGAAGGCGACACCTGGGACAACATACCACAGGACCTCCTGACAGACCTGGCTCAGCTCACCAAGGCAAATTCCATCGAGGGCAACAAGAAGGACAACATCACCGTCATATATACGCCATGGTCCAACCTCAAGAAAGACGGCAGCATGGCCGTCGGCCAGGTCAGCTTCAAGGACCAGCGCAAGGTCAAGAAGATCCTAGTGCCCAACCGGGAGAACGTCATCATCAACCGCCTCAACAAAACGAAGGTCGAGAAGCAGCCTGATCTACAGCAGGAGCGGGAAGACCACCGCAGAGAGTTAAGGAAGCGAGACCAGGCCGCGCTGCTACAACGGGTGAGTTTTCTTCCATCTCCTTTTCATCTGATAAAGAATGCATAGGTTAACGGTATGGATGTTAGAGGAAGGAAGAAGCTCGGGTAATGAAAGAGAGACAGGAGAAGAAGTGGCAGAAGGACCACGCTTACGATGATCTGTTCACGGAGGAGAATATGGAATCCTCAAGTAATCAGAACCGGTCAGAGAACTGGGAGGAGGACTTCATGTGACTCAATGAATTACCTATGAAAGCACAATATAAACTTCGCAATGACATTATCGTCGCCAAGGGCCGCGGCCTCTTGGCCAAGGAGTGCCCAACTAATTCCCTTCAATCATCTGGAAGCCGTAAGAGACCTGCAACCAGTACCTTGTCCGTCAGAACCGTGCTTTAAATTCCCGATCCCCCTCCACCCAGCCTGCTGCCTAGCTGATTCACATTCGTGCCCTTGAGCGCATGGTCATTCGGGTTCGGCGCCGCCTCATACAGAATCTGACTCGGCGCGCGCCCAAGCTGCATCCACTCGCCCTTGAACCCCAGATAACTAAGCCTCGTAACATCTTCATCGCCGTCCCCAAAATTATCCTCGAAGAACAGCGTCAGACGCTGCACCTTGCCGAACAGCGCGCGCTTGACGGGCAGCTCCTGAACTTCCGAGGTCTGCGACAGCTCGAAGGTCTGCGTAGGCGCCAACTCCTCCGCGGTCTCGAAGTCGATGTTGTCGCGGTTGATGAACACCTTGAGCGTCCGGGGCGCGCTGTCCGACGGCGAGCTGCGCACCAGGATCGAGTGCAGCTTGACTTGGCCTGTGAATCTGTGCCGTGTTAAATCGCATATGTTACTCCCCCATACATACATACATACATACTCGGTACATGAAGAAAGGAGAGAGATGAGGTATACTTACGGCACCGTCATGAGAATCTGCTCATCTGCGTCGCTCTCCAGCTCGGGTTCCGTTTGCAGGCGCTCGGCCCACGTCTTCTTTACGATGGCCTTCCCGGAGTCCTGGGTGGCTTCGTTCATGGTGTTGATCTCGTCGAACTTGATGTGCTGGTACAGACTATGCTGCAAGGCGGGTGTGATGTCATCCGAATGGTCGTGTTCATGGTCATGATCGTGGCCGTGGCCCTCATGTTCGTCGTGACAATGTGACATCTCGTTGGATTTTCGGCGACTCGACTATGAATACGTAATGTAATGTAATCCTCTTAAATTCGCTCACTTTCGCTGGATTTCTAGAGATGAAATAAATGTATTGTGACTTGGTGAAGTGGATGTACAGTACTTGCTTGGATTATCGGGTAATTGCATGTCTCGAAATGCGGTTAACTGCAGTTGAAATCAGCCACCAAACCGGAATCCTGTTTGAAGCTTCAAACAACTGTAGGATCTTCATACACTACTATATTTGAGATTGAGGTGCCATCGATCTGCATACTACTCGTATCTGAAGTGTGTAAAGAAGTTTTGTTCCTTGCTGCGACGAGCATGACTACCTCCCAACCCTAGGTGCATGCACAAAATCTATAACCCTCGTCTTAGCTCTACCCTTATGAAATTCCGAACCCTCTTCAAGGCCAACACTTAGATCTAGTCATAGATATCGGACTATTGATGAAATTGAAAGGGAATTTCATAGTCCTATATTCGTTGCCATTAGAACCCTCCTTTCCGCCTTTTCACTTTTTTCTTGGGTCTTTCATCTCTGCGACTGAACGGGCCAGGTATAGGCTGGGACATCATTTGTAGTGGATCGGACATGATGGCCTGGCTCTGTGAATAGGCCCCTGTGGGCTGACTAGATTGGTTGAAGAAGTGACTCTTCGGTGGTGGCTGAGTTGCAGGCAGACTAGGTTCTTTATCCCTATGCATCTGGAGAAGTGTCTCAGCTCTACGTCTCTTCCGACTTTCTCGGGCGAGTTGCTTTGCCCTCTTTTGCATGCCGGGAGTCACTTCCCTATTTTTATCCAGATCAAACACGTAGTCATCGGGGCTGGCTCCGGCCTCCCATTTATCTAGAAGAGCGGTACGCTTCGCTGGCACGAACTTGCCTGTGCCCGTATATGACCTCAGAAGAGCCATGGCCGGATCTTCCCCATGAGGAGTTTCCGTTTTCGGGTCCCTGGAACTCGAGATAGATACCTCGGACAACACACTTCCCGCACGGCTTCCTTGCTGACTATCAATGACCATTTTGTCGAGATCACGGGCTAAGGACAACTGGGATGTGATCGGATCTACTTGGCGATAAACCAGTCCAAAGAAGGACAGGTAAACATCGCAAGCTATCTGTCGAATCGTCGTTGATCTCGCCTCTTGTATCCAACCTAGCCCTTGGCCGCTAGAGCCGGGACTCGTTGTCATATGGAGGAACGCGGAATATAACTCCTGTAGCGAATTTGATGGCCTGGTAACCTGGCTATGTGGTCGGTTGAATGTCAATAATGTCATGTTTGGGTTGATACGTCCAAGACGTTCTATTTCAGACCCCCATTCAACAGCTGCGTCGTCCGCGTCATTAGGCAATGCCAAGCTTCCAATTATTTGGAGGCTATGATTCTCATTAGTCTTGAATACATAAAAGTACAAGCAATGAACTTACAGAGTGGTAGCAGGCATAGTCTCATTCTCGACAGCTTGCTCAATAGCAAGATGAACCTGGTCGAACAGGTTTGAACCGAACGTTTCTTCCCTAGCGGGTAACTCATGGCATTGCCTGACCTGCTCACTGAAAACCGCACAGAGATGATCAAAGAATATTCTGAAGGGTCTTTGTATTACTGGCCACCGAGGTAGACTTCTTGTAACGACTTGACCATGTATACCTTCAGCGTCATGCGTAGCCACATTGTCCGGTACTACGAAACACGCAGCTGTGCGTCTCAAGATCCTTCTCCTCTCTCTAGATGAATCTCCTGATCGACTTATTTTGTAGTTCGGCCGGCCCATCTGGTTGATAGGCAATGTCGAAGTAGAGACACACAGCGTAGAGATATAACACATGTCTGTTCTTAGGACAGCAAGTTGATAATATCGAACATGCTTCTTGGCAAGACTGCGTGCAGACCCGGTCGGTATGGTCGAACGCTTTAAAGTAATTGATAGGGGATGAAGACACATACTCTGGGGCGTTGCGTCTGGCGACTGGAAAGCGTCGGGTACAATGACTTCTCGATGGTAAGCTACCCTAGCAGGATCGCTTTTCAGCATAGTGATGTAGAAAAGGTCAGTCTGAGAGTTTCTGTTCGAGTATACGCAGACTAGAGATGAGGCTTTCCCAGATGATACGGCTCCTGGGGCAACGGTAAGCTTCAAACTTCGGTCAAAAATGTCCCTCAAGTGAGATATCTCGAGTACAATAGACCATTGTTTCCGCATTTCGCCCCAATTTTGACCTGGAGTCGCATACACCCTAACCACAAAAAATTTCAACGTGGTTAAAACAAAGACGTATTGCGTATCTTGAGGGTTCTCATGTACATCTAGAATGCAATCTCGCGCTATTCCTTTTATAAAAGGGAGATCGGGGAGAAATGAGTTATTGGTAAGGTCTAGTAACCTGACCATTTTCGGATTGCAGAGAAGCAATGTTGAAGATCGCACAAGTTGTGAGAAAGAGCCTTGAGCTTCCGGGATATCCGCGTCTTCCTCGAAATCAAACGCTTGCGATTCCTCTAATGGGCTTCCTACGCAGCCAACCCAAAGTATTTTGTGCCATTGCGCTTCTTCGGCATTGCTCAAGGGAAGGCGGTTTAAAACACCTTTCTCAATATGTCCGCACTTGCTCAGGCTGGCCTTCGGTTTCCCGGATGACCTGAGTCTAGTGTGGGCGATATCCCAAATACTCCAGAAACCACATTCATCGATGAGACCAAGTTGGGGGGGTCTTGATCTTATACCCGGGTTGAACGAAACGTCGGAATGTCGGTTCCCTCCAGTCTGGTCCTTCGAAATAAAGAATATTGGATTTGCAGCAATGCGAGACGGTGTTCCTCTGCCGTTGTAGGTAGAGATCGTTGGAGTCCCTCGATATTCTGGTTGGAACACCCGAGTTCCTAAGTCCGTTTGCACAACTACCCAGCGAGTTGGATCGTACCTCTTCGAGTCGACCACACTTTTTAGACGACGAATGGGCCCTGCGAATTCTTCCTGGAAGAAAGCGGACTCAGCTTCTCCTGGAATTTCTGAAAGTCGTAGAGACACACTATCGTCGTCACCCCATTGCCATTCCCCTATACTCGGCCTCGTCAGACGGAGAACGTCGTTGGCTTCGCCAGTCGCAATTGCTACCAATGGTGCGCCTGAGACTCTCTGCGGCTCGCTCACATCGGTTAGCTCACCGATTGCAAAAAGAGGCGAGCTCTTTGGCTCATCCCCTTGAAACTGCAGCGATGAATGTGATGACAGTTGGTCATGGATACACTCATTTCCCAAGCGGGCTTCAGGGTGGGACCTTAGGAGCCATCTTTGCTGCTTTTGACTTGTATGCCAGGCACTGCTAGTCGAGGAACTTGGAGATTGTACACCAGTAATACCAGTAGCCGGACGCCATGTCTCAGGTGGGCCAAGCTCCTTGAACACAGGCGCTTTGCATAAGATTAGCGGGTTGACAAGGGAACTTGGGATTGCGACTACGTACTACTTTGAGCAAAGTCCCTCGTGGATTGCCATCCGCAATCCTCCGCCTTGCCCACTCCAAAAGATAAATGTGAAAGGCGTCCTGCGAGTCCGATGGTAGATTCCGTGATTTGACGGTCAGTCATTCGGAGAGCAAAGCTCGACAGATATCTTTTCGAATGCTAACCGTCGTTGGCCGTACATAGCGATGGCTTTACTAGCCAAGATACGCGATCCGGGACCGAGTGTAAGTTCACGCGACTAACGTCTACTGTCGAAGATTTTCAAGAGGGCGATGTTTATCTTAGAAATGCATTGGAGCGAGAAAAAGCAATTGGAAAATCGCACGGTCTTAAGCTTCCTCCAATAGGAAATTGTTGGACCTTGTCGAATGAGCTTATCTTATCGCCATGTAACTAGGTACGAATCTTAATCGTCATTTGCATCTAGCCTGATGCAAATAGGGACCCATCTTACAATTCTAAAATTAAGTATCTCGAAGAGGTGTTTTGCATACTATAATAGAGTAGAATTATAACTGTACAAAAGCATTTGCCGTCGTTAGCAAGAGTCTTGGGATTTAGGTAGTATTTCTGATTCTAGAAGTACATGCGTGTAGCTGCGGTGGAGCCCGGATCCGCAAGGACTAGCGGCGCTCGGCAACCAAAACAAACATTTACACGGGCTCCACCAATATGGGTTTGTACTTTCCAAGTTACTCAATTAAGGCCGAAGTCGTCGCAACACGATAGGATAGAATCGAATAACCAACCGTCGCATTGCCAACCGAGATACCTTATCTTGTCAAAATATATAATCGAACGATAATAAATGGCTTCCACATTCGAATCATCGCTGTCGTCAAGCATGAGTGGCCGGCAGACGCTGTCGGCCACTGCTCCCTCCATGGCAGACTCGCTACCCAGCATCAACTTCGGCTTCGACGAACTGCGCGATCGCATGGCCAAGTTCAGCGCAAAATTCGATGCATTCATTGAGCAGGGGCGCAAGCGCGTTCTAGAAGAGCGCAACCAGTTCCGAATGAACATCGCCGAGCTACAAGGTACGGTTATAGTGTCACAGTCTGTAAGTGGCAATGCTAACAACTATCGCAATAGAGGACCAGCGTATGAAGAAAAAGGATATGGAGATTCTACAGCATAAGACAAACACACACCAGCAGATGATCTCGAAGGAAGCGGCCGAGACGCGCGAGATGCAAGCCGCAATCGCATCGCTCAGCGCGCAGCGCAACAAAAACCAAGCGATGCGGGACGCCCTGAAACAGCAAATCGCCGAAACGCAGAAGGAGATCGACGCGCGGCTGGCAGCGCAACGGGAGCACGCGAAATACGTGGAATCACAGAGCCGGTTCAACGTGCCGGAGCTGGACTTCTGGATGCAGAACCTGTGTCTGAAGATCGAGGGGGCGGGGCAGACGGACCGGCTCAAGTTCGTGTACACGCACATCGACGAGAAGAACTGGGAGCGCGAGGCGTGGTTCGAGTTGAGCACGTCGTCGAAGGACTACGATGTCAAACACTGCCGCCCGAAGCTCGAGCGCGAGAAGGTGGATCGTGTGCTGGAGCGTGTGAATGAGACGAGGGATCTGGCGGTGCTGTTGAAGGGGATGAGGGAGCTGTTTGTTGAGGCTATGAAGGCATGATTAACGATATGATATGGATGATAATGCTTATAGGCGTTCGGAGTTTGATATCGCTGCTACTTGGTCAACTAAAGTAAATTGAACCATGGTAAAGATTGGATTTCGTACTTGAAGCAATCGTCTCTTTACCTTCTCTGAATTAAAAATATTCATGAATACCGAAGAATATATGTTCCTTAGAAACTTATAGACAATGGGTTCGTCAATACAAACCGTTGTTCTATCTTCTATCCACCTTAATGGGGGACAGTTGCAGCCAGCTGAGACCGCTAAGACCAAACAAACGCCGTCAATTTTCAGCCCTGCGACCCCACGCGTCTACCATCACTTACAACGTCTTTCATCGTATCAATCGTCGGCCAATCTCAATATCTTTCTAGACCCTGGTCTAATTACATTAGGCACATTCACTCTTGTATAGACGTCATCCCGTCATCATGCCACCTGCAGGTGCCGTCAGAGACGATAACGAGAAGCAGCAGGCTGCACAGCAAGCCGTGGACATCCTACACGAGATATCCACTATCCTCGTAAGTTGATGCCTACTACTCATCCAATGGTCTAAGTCATTAGCGACATAGAGGCAATATTAACTTTAACATATTCATCGTAATAGAACTGCCACCTCGATCGCCGCACGCTATCAATCTGCATCTCCATGATTGAGAATGGCGTGAATCCCGAAGCACTAGCGGTATGTTCAAAAGTCACATGATATTAGTACATCTAGAACAGAAAGCTGACCGTCACGTTTCAAACTCTAGAACGTTGTCCAGTTTCTGCGTAAGGAAGCACAAAAGGCAGAATTCGCCCAGGAAGCTAGTCGATAAGATATCGCTTTGCGTTGATGGAATCCGTATCCTAGTTTCAGAGCATCCTGTGGGAGCATGGTGTTTGGAGTTCTACACGATTTGGCTTCACGGTAGTCACATAGAAAACTCGCCGTAGGTATGGGATCATGACAAACTTTTGGCTTCCTTGTATGCAAAGTATACCTAATCATGAAGACGGACATTCTCCCGTAATTCGTAGGCGCCAGAGTATTGAGACAAAACGCCTCCCCTCTATACCAAATATACTGTACCAATTTCATATCGACCGCTATTTGCCAGGCCCCTACCATTTGCCCAAACCCTGCTGGTATTTCCTCATGCTCCTAATGCTGTACCTGAACGCCATCACTATATCAATCGTAAACTAGCCGCCCTGAGTCTATTTCATGCCCTTAGCGATGACCGAGTAGCTCAAAATCATCGACGTCATCATCGTCTCCTTCCTCTTCTTCATCTTCCTCCTCCTCCGAAGAAGACATGTATTCGTCATCGGAAGCCTCTGCGTCATCGTCTTCACCATCGTTGGATGTTATACTACGAGGGACTCGACTCCAGAACCCTAACAAATCTTCCCTTTCTTCTTCTTCTGTCTCTGCAAGGAAACCCGCCGGGGGATTCCAAGCAAGTGCTAGATTGGCAGGCGGAGATACTGAGCGTGCCAGCCTGTCGGGGTAATCTGGCTCCATAAATGGACGGTTGATCGTTGATCGTGCCACATTGGATGAATGACGTCTTCTTATATCACGCGCACGAGTCCCATCCACTTCCTCAGCGCCACCCGGGCCCCGTGAAGCGGACAATTCGGAAAATTGCACTTCCCGCCCAATCAAGTCGGTTTCGATCGCTTCATCGGCCATGCCAAGTATCTGAAGTTGAGCTGTATTGTACGACGAACAGACGCCACACTTCAGACCTAGCCAATGGTATTTAACTGAACTCTTGGCCGAGCAGTCGTTGCACAAGACTAATGCTCGCGTGTCTCGGAACTCTGGCGGCATAGGTTGTGTCTGGATTGCGATGTCCAAGTTTCGAAACTGCAACTCCATGTTTGCAAGACTTTTGTTGCAAATTGGGCATTTATAGGCAACCCTCATGTGCTGATCGAGACATTGCCGGTGTATACTATGTCCGCATTTCATGAAGCACACAGCCTTCGGTGAGGTGAACATGTAGTCGCCACATATAGGACAATCGCAGTCTGTGGACCTCTCGATGCACTTGTGGTCCTTCTCTTGGCCTATTGCGATGCAGGCGCAACATGTCTATTTTGCTAGTCAGCGAGGATACTCTAGGGTTGGAATCAATCATCGAACCTTGCAATGGAAGAAGTCTTTGCCAATTCCTCTTCCAATTCGACAGATACCGCAGTCATTGCAATGATAGACAGGCTTATCGGGATCATCATTCCATAACTTGCATATATTGCAATAATACCGCGCTGCTGACGCGCCGCAGGACACGCAAACGTCACCAGCTCTCTGGGCAGTCCCGCAAAACATGCACAGCATGTTCTTGGTATCCTTTCTGATCAGGTTGTGATCTTCGGCTTTGTCATGACAGAACCGACATGTGTACCACCGATTGCATGTCGAGCATTGCAACTTAACATTGCGCCTATAGTGTTCGCAGCCAAGTGGATGATAGTCTGAGTCTTCGGGCTCTTCTGCATCTTCGCCGATGTCCTCCGATGGGTCTCTTGGTGGCGCAAACGTAGGCTGCAAATCTTCAGGCGTCAGATCAAATTCCTCGCGAGTTTCGGCCTCGTCTAGGAGAGTCTGCCAGAACTTGAAAGACTCCAATGGACCTTGAGAACGCCGTTGCTCTGAGGTTGTGGGACTAGATGGTGTGAGAGGTCGTTCTACTTGAGCTACCTTTTTCGATCTCGTGTAACCTTCTTGTAATAGTTGGTGCATTAAGAGAGCTTTCTCAGGTGCCTCGATATCTTGCGCTTGAATGGCAAATATACGTTTCCTCAATACACCCATTCCATCGTCCTCCGGCAGAGATTTTCGTCGTACCAGCCCTGACGGGGACAGATCAACGGCGGACAACAGGCTATCTGCCACCATATTCGAGCTACTTATCGGTATTCGTTCGTCTCGGGTATCGAGGCTTTGGGTGTCATTTTCGCGGTTGTGTAAGTCAGAGTTATGGGAGTTGACACGGCGCAGTATATTTGGCCGATCAATTGTATCGCCGGGTGGATTGGGGTGGACGGAGCTCCGTGACGATGGAGACGATGGTACACTTCCGTCTACCTCGTCTCCCAGATATGATTCCTCCTCTGTTTCCGAAATGGCGTCTTCTTGGCCTTCTTTGATTTCTCTAACCTTCTCGGGCGGTGAGGCAGGCTCGGTAGTGGATATGTTGCCTGATGATCGTGAGAATCGTCGTGCTTGTCGTATGACCGGGTTGACAAGGAAGTCGGTGACCAGGGACGCCATGGGAAATAGGAGAGGTGAGACCGCAATTCGATACTAGGTGTGAAGTCTACTCATTGTAATCCCGCCGGAAGGTGAATAAAGAAAAGAAAAATAATACAAGAATAATTCAAAGCGAAGAAATGGTAACAAGACGAAGCATTAGTCACAAGATGTCCGTCGGTTTGGACGAACCGTCTTTCGGGTCTGACAAGCCACAGACCGTGCTCGCGTCTTTTGGCAGTCGAATGGATTTGACCAACGGTGACATCAAGTGGACCGTTGATCTTGATCGAAACATGGCATTGAATCGATTTAATGTGCCTAGCACAGTGGTCTGGGTACCCCGCTTACACCGTCTTACTGCAACCTAAAGCTTTATTAAATTAGTATATTCTTGTACACGGCGACATGAGTTAGCCCAGTATCTACCCGGCAGCTACAAGCTTAAAAGCTAGGAACCTTAGCGGCGTTTGTTAGGTATGTAGTTGCCCAGCGGCTGATGCCATATCTTGGCACTGTGCAGCCTATTTTTCTGCAACCAAGGTAGGGATGGGATGTTACCTAAGAAGGATCATTAAAGCCACCCGATAAGCAAGTAACCAATGAGCCAGACGAAACATCATAACTTCAGACATTATTGAACGACTTAAAGCTGGTCTATTGAGCTAGTCGCTAATATATCTATAGAGGGTCTCGGATTTTGCACCAACACACACATATTGAACCTATCTCAGTGGCCGCAGCGATGACTGACATCAAGGTCATTCATGCGTACCGTCACTTATATCGTGGCCTACTCCACGCCATTCAGTTTTCAAGACCAGCCCGATACGTAGCTCGAGACCAGTTGAGGAAAGCATTCCGTGAAGAACGGGCCAAGCTTGACCCTCGAAGCATAGCCAGGACACTGCGTTTTCTGGAAGCAGCCGCTAGGACTCGTGGGTTGGAGCACGATATTCTGAAAAATCTTCTATTAACAGCTTATTTCCGATACCACGCTTCTCGACACCCTTGGAAAGTTATCGAGAGGCTACCAGAGTAAGCCACGTCTACGAAATCCATCTGCTGGTAATTAACAACACCTTTAGGAAGAAAGGAAATATGGAAGAACATATTCAAGAGACAGCGTACAAGCACTATGACATGACGGTCGCCATGCTCAATAAATCTATGGGTTTATGCTTGCGATAGCAGAACGCTCCATCGAATGCCTACCATGTAGACACTGGACTGCATCTACTCGTCGGTTTCAGTACATGGTCCATCGAGTGCTGAGGTTCCACGTCGGCTACCTCGTTCAGTCGCGTCATATGCTTCGAGACACCTCTACGAATGTTTCCGTTCCCGAGATTTCCTCAATTGGCTCCATGCTGATGCTGAACGTCGAACCTGTTACACACCACATACCCAGAATGGAGGCGAGGTCTCCGCGCCAATCCAGACTATGATTGTGTCGCATTCGATACGCACCCCTCACGAAGTTCCCCCGGATTCTACGAAAACGTGGACTATGGCCTATCTAATGGCAATTCTCGATGGGTTACATGCAGAAGCTTAAGTGCTCCAAACTTAAGCAGGACATGACTCAGGCACTCATCAGGTGGAGATAATAAAGGAGCAACCAAACAAACAACAGAGGGTCCGAGATTTAAGACAGTGTCTTCCTATTCTTCATGCAATAGACGCCGTACCATCAAGGGGTTATGTTAATCGAGACTGCGGTCTTAGAGAGATATAGACTCGAATCTATTACGGGCAGCTCAGCCCAGATGATCTACCCCAACCATCCCCATACATTAGCCAACCATCTGCTAGATATTTCGAACCTGCAGATGGCACTTTACCTGGCAGAGAACGCAGCTTATCAGAGTAAAGATACCGTACATTTAGGGTCGCATCGGCCGATCTAGTACATACGTAAGTACGGATAGGACAACGAAAAGTACCGAAGCATGAAACGTCAAGGGCATTGAATACATATAGATACATCCACCCAACCTTAGGTATGTAGGCGACTTAGGTTATGATGTATTTGACGGAATTGGAGCTTTAGGTGAGATATGGTACCTATTTGACTTTATAACTACCTAGGTAGCTAGATGCTATCGTTGGGGCAGTCCGCACGTACATGCAAAGGAGACCCGAATAGAAATAGTTCTATTACTATATTTACTACAGTCAAATAAGTGCCAAATAATGTTCTCAGCTGTGTGACCTAGGTACATAGGTAGCTCTAGTATAGAACACCGGAAGTGGGACGAGTTGACATCGTCATCGACATTCAACATCACCTAGGTGGACGGGTCTAGACTGTGGCAACTTGGTACAGACTGCGTGAAGTCATCCAATTCATATTTCCAGCCGTCCATAGGGGATCGACACTGGCGATGCTTAACCTGCCGAGCACGTACACGTACAGTTGAATGTCGGATTTTGGAGCAAGTGATTCAATGAAAATTGTGGAGTTTAGATAGCTGTGCAACCTCCCCGATCAAGGCCTGCAGCGGGCTTGCAGTGGGCTTGCTATGATGGACCACTACTGGGACTGTGGGAGTGACTTCAGTAACGGTCCATTCCTCATTCGATTTCCCCCTCCTCTAGCCGTCTTTTACCTCCAGATGTGGGCTGCAAGTACCAAAGGGGTACGTACCCACAATTCTTCCGTAGCGTTCCCCCAGTTGCCCAAACTTTACACCACACTAGACGCTCCCCCCGGTCCCTCTCCATGCTATGCCCATGCCCATGCCGCCCGGCAGCCTCCATTTGAATTCAGTTTCTTGTTCCGCCCAGCCAGCTTCGATCCCATCCACACAAAACTAACAACCACTACGTAACTTCTGGGGACCAATGTCATTCTTTGTATGCGAGAACAAACCCCGCAGGAAGTAGACCTTGGACAATCCTTAGCATCCTGAAGGTCAATTGGCCTGTTTGCAGTATACAACAACCACCACCACTGTAAAGCAATATTGCTGTGCGCGGATGAAATACTTTAGTACTCGTCTTTAGATTGCCTACCTACCAGCCTACCTACCTACACCTATACCTAACCTATACGACATTCTCACCTTGCGATCAGCTCTCCCATCCATCGACCCCGCATCAACTGTCCTTTCAAAATCCACCATCGAGTCCTCGTAGCTCGGGATCTTGATGGCATATCTCTTGCTAGCAGGAGACGCTATTGTATCGCGACTACGCCGATGACTCTGGTCCTCATTGCGAGGCCATTGTCTGAAGCTTCCCCCGCAATACAGCTTCTGCTGCTAAAATACTGAGCCATGCCAGCTGAGTCCAATTTCCAAGATGTCACCAGCTCCACGATCCGGACTCGGACCATGCCTCAGCTCAGCGGCGGAAGTGAGAAGCCACGGAGGTGGATAAAACGTTACCGGACGGAGACTGCTGCCAGCACGGCCAGCGTCTTGTCGACCGTCACTGCTTTCCCTCTCGATAGCGTGAAGACTCGTATGCAAACCTATCCTTATGCGGGTGCCCTGGATTGCGTGCGAGTGACATATAATTCGGAGGGTATCCGAGGCTTCTTCCGAGGTATGTGAATTAAGCCTCGGGAGCACAAGCGAAGCTCGTGAGCTGGTCTAGAGACGACATAGAGCTAACGCCACACTGCTCCTGTAGGTGTAACTGCCCCATTAGCCAGTGTAACACTTGTACGAACAATTTCTTTCTCGATCTACCAACGCTCCAAATACGTTTATTCCGACTGGATGAAAAAGCACCTCGGCTTCTGCCCCCTTGAACATGTTAATAAGAACGGCGCATTCCCGAACCTGGGCACTATTGCCTGCTTCGGTGCTGCCGGAGCCACTGCCGGCTCCGGTATTACCTTTATTGCTTGTAAGGAAACTGAATGACACCGTAAAGCACGCGGAACGGGAGTTAATGAATAGAAACACAGGTCCTTTTGAGTTGACGAAACTCAGCGCACAAGTATCCGTCCTCATGGCGAACCAGAAGAACGCAGACCCGCAGCGGCAAGCCATTGCGCTTAGCTACCACAATAAAGGGACCTTCAAGACTCTTGCCAACATAGTTAAGCATAGGGGCTTTACTGGAATGTATACTGGATTAAACTTGCATTTATGTAAGATTTATCTTGGTCTTGCTGGGAGTGTTTTACGCTGTTGACTAATACGAACGCAGTGAGAGACACCCTTGGAACGGGAATCTATTTTGCCACGTATGAGAGCAGTAAGCAGATGTTGACGGCCCTTAGTGGGAAGGATGCCCATAAGAATCCCATTGCTGTACTTGCTGCTGGAGCTCTCTGCGGCATTGTATCGTGGGCCTTAATATGTTTGTGCCCTTCACGCTAACAGTAGTGGTTGCAAGCTGACTCCGTACCAGATCCCATTGATTCTGTCAAAAGTATCTACCAGCGAAATGCCTTGATGTATTCTAAAGGTCAAAAAGTTCCAGTTCCAAAAATCCAATTCTTCAGACGAGATATGTATCGCGGACTTGGTGTATCAATGGGACGCTCTGCGGCGGTCAATGCAGTGTTCTTTTCAGCTTTTGAGTTCCTCAAGAAGCGGATCAACGCGATGAAAGAGTTTGTTGATTAGGACCTCGTTAAATCCGGTGCCCGTGAGGGCAAGTCAGTTAGCAATTGTACAATCCTTCGGTGCGATATTAAGCATTTGATGAGGCGTTAGTATGGGTTATGGATGCCCTGGATTATTGGCATTGGCGACCTGAAAGGGAGACCCGGGCAATATGTTTTGGCAAGGACTTGCAAGTCTCATAACCCATTTTCGGGGAACTTTGACTGGAATAACACATCCATGAAGATATAAAAAGAGGCACACAAAATAGTTTTTGCTTGCTAGGTGTAAACCAATAAATGCACGTTATTCATGCCGCAGCAGAAGCAAAATGATCCTCTGATTAGATAATTTGCTAAGACGCAGCCCCAAGACGGGCCAGCAGCCAAGTAGTATACAAGTGCAACAATGGATGACCATTACTGAAGCAGCATCGTGGTCCGCGTCGTGAATCGTATTACCCGGCTTCCATGCCCTCGCAAAACAACCTAGTAGTTCTCTAATGCCCCCCTGCCTAAACGCCGAACCTCAAAAGATGCCACATTCCTGCCTTGACTAAGCGTACCTACTGTAGGTATCATCAAACGCGTCTACCCGTCACTCGTCAACCAATGCCATGATATTCCCAACGTGATCATTATCCCGATCCTAATCGCTTCGCAACATGCTCTCGACCAGATCTCCGAGAGGGCCCCAGAAGTCCTTGCCGGTGGCGAGGTTGTGCTCGTCGATGAAGAGGACGTACTGCTTGAAGGAGGTGTTGAGGTGGGGCTCGAGGCCGAGCTCGCGGATGACGGGGTAGTGGTGGCAGTAGATGTGGGCGTAGACGCGGTACATGCGCTTGAAGATCTGGCGGACGAGGGCGGGGAAGGACTTGGGGAAGGGGACGCCGATGCGGGAGGGCAGGACGGACTCGTTGTCGATGCTGGACTGGACCCAGGACATGAGCTGCTCGATGTAGGCGGGCGCGGCCATCTTGGTCGGCCGCTTGTAGTTGTCGTTGTCCTGCCACAGGTACTCGAACTCGTCCGTCGCCTTCATCTCCGGGCACGACTGCGGCGAGCAGAACTCCGTGATCGCCCCGTACAGCAGGTTGATCTGGTTGTAGAAGTCCACCATGTTGACCGCCAGCCACTCGTTCTCGTCCTCGCCTTCGGGCAGCTTGACCACTTTGCGCAGAGAGCCCCCGCCGAGCGTCGCTTCCGCATATTGCCGCAGTTGGTAGCTCGTGTTGCCGCCTTTGCCTGGCCGGGAGCGGAATTGGTTGCGCGCGCGCTGGTTACTGTGTGACGGAGAGGTCAGCGGGATCGATGTTATCTGCAAGGGATCTAGTACTAGCTTACACAGTTGTGACGAACGAAGACATCTTGTCCCCGATCTTCCGCAGCGGTTTGCCTGAGTGTTCTGTTGACTGCGCCATTGAGCTTTGTGTTAGCGGGGCATATATATACATCCATTTCCCACGTAAACAAGTGCAAGTTTGCGAGCAACATTACCTTGGTGGACGACTGATTGATAAATGTCAAAGCTCTCGAAGTACAACGTCGTACAGTAGACCTATGGATTAGAAATAACGGTGAGCGGGTTGTCAAAAGTTAATTTGTTGTACCGTCGTCGCGGGAGGGTCTGACGATGGGCATTGATAATGGAATTGGCTTGTTTTCCTTGGTTGCTATGCTGCGCACGGTCCAACTTGGATGCCGACCGCCCACGCCCGCCTCCACACTTGATCTGACGCAAGGGGGGTCCCCTGCCTGCTTGCCTACCCGTCGTCTCAGGCAGGCACTCCCTTACGCTGCTATGGATGTTGCTATGTGATACTCCCTTCCAACTTCATATGAAGCTTCTATGAGCATTGAAGTTAATTGACACAGTCAATTAATTATTCGCAAGCTCATATATGTTATCATATTCAACACGAAGCGATCCCAACCAGGTCGGTGACGGATCTATGTAATACCCCATCTCCAGCAAGTGGCTCTAAGTGGAGCCTTAGAGATTCTATGGAATCCATCCAGGTGGGCTATTCATATTTGCATCGTCGTTGTCTCGAGAACTAAACCTCCATGCTATGCCAGCAAGATAAATGCATCGAAGTCGACATAATATCTTAAATTGTTCCTTTTTCGTCTATACGATGCCTAGAATTCCTACAATCGGGCTATCAACTACCCGAATAACAAGGACTGGTCAAGCAAACCCCGCAAATGGGAGTCCCTACTGCTTCTCCAGGTTTGGGGATCCGGGTAATTGGAATATCCACCAAGGGTAGCAGTAGAGCCATCGTCAAGGTATAGTGCAATTATATAACGAGTCGTGGTTAAGAGGTAAGTAGGTAGGTGTGTATAAGTGCTTCTTCGCGTAATTTAGACAATTCCATGAGGGTGATATACATAAGCTATAGTCATGGTATTACAGTTCTTTACGCTCTTTCTAGGAACCCTACACGGCGTCCAGGCTACTTACGGAATCGACAGGCGTCAAGTGGTTCGATCTTTTAATCCTCGTCGTAATGCCAGCTCCAAAACCACGCCGTTGCAAGTGGGCAATGGCAACTTCGCATTCGGGGTAGATATTACGGGTCTACAGACATTCAGCCCCTTTGCGACAATGTCGACTTGGGGCTGGCATAATTTCAGTCTCCCAACTACCAAGGGCCAGACTTCAGTAGATGGTCAGTAATCAACCTCGAAGCGAGAGCTCTAGTCTAATACAATGCAGACTTTACTGGCTTGGACTGGTGGACGCATGGTCGACTTGTCAACTATGACCAACCTAATCCAGCAGAAAGCGATATTTCCAACTGGTTGATCCAAAACCCTCAACGGATTAACCTGGGGACTATTGGCTTCTGGTTCAATGGGCAAGATGTAACAGAAGAATTGCTACAGGATAAGTCACAGACACTCGACCTCTGGACTGGCAAAATCTCGTCTTCTTTCACTTACAACGGAAGTCTTGTCGAGGTCGAGACTTGGGCAGACTCAGGCTCTGATACTGTCGGAATTGCTGTAGAATCTGAACTTTTCTCTACGGGATCTCTCAGTATTTTCTTTGATTTTCCTTTTCCGACTCAGAACAAATTTGAAGCCCCATTCGTTGGTGTCTTTAATGCTACGGACAAGCATACCACGAGACTGCAGCGGGGAGAAAACAGCGCAACTATCCGGCATGACATCGATGCCACCTCGTATTATATCTCTGTCTCATGGGGCTCTAGCGCTGCAATAGCTGGTCCAATTAAGGAGACTCATCGTTATATATTACAGCCATTAGGAGAAGTTAAGGAGGTTGAGTTATCAGTCTCTTTCTCTCCGTCACCAAGGACGAATATACCATCGTTCAGGGGCATTGCATCCTCATCTACAACACGGTGGGAGTCTTTCTGGAGAAGTGGTGCATTTATTGATTTGTCAGGAATCAAGTCGCCCAATGCTACAGAACTTCAACGGAGAACGATATTGTCACAATATCTCACAGCTGTCAATTCTGCTTCCTCGTMCCCGCCACAGGGTGAGTAGCCCCTGAAACACTGAATTGTTGTAGTCTACTAACTATAATACAGAATCCGGTAAGAACATCTTATTCACTAGTCTCTAGACTATCGTCTGGKGCTGACCATTCAAGGCCTGGTTAATAATGGGTGGTATGGCAAGTTTCACGTAAGTTCTATGAATGATGTGTTGCTATTAATGAGTACAATAATGGATAAGTGGCATCTTCTAATACCTATACGTAGCTGGAGATGGTTTTATGGCATCTGCTTCACTTCGCCCGGTGGAATCAGTTTCCCTTACTATGGCGCAGCGTTCCAAATATGTATGGCCAATACTTGGACTCGTCCATCGCTCGAGCGAGACTTCAGGGATACGATGGTGCCCGCTGGGGCAAGATGACCGACCCAACTGGAAGATCGGCCCCTGGGGAAATCAATTCATTGCTCATTTGGCAGCAGCCTCATGCGATGTATTTTGCAGAACTCGAGTACAGGTCTTTCCCCAGCGCTACTACACTGAAATCATGGGATATGATCCTCACAACAACAGCTGACTTCATGGCATCCTATGCTTTCTTCAACGAGTCAACTAGATACAACGATCTAGGCCCGCCTATGTATCCGGCATCGGAAAATACCAACCCCAATGCCACGATAAACCCGGCTTTTGAGTTGGCTTACTGGAGATTTGGTCTAGACATTGCTATTAGGTGGAAGCAAAGACAAAATCTAACGGTACCTGACAAATGGGTTGGAATACGAGATAATCTAGCGCCGTTGCCTACTGCCGATCACGCATTCGCTATATACGAAGGCATCCCGAATATGTGGAAGGACAAGGCTACGGTTCAAGATCATCCAGCAATGTCGGCCATCTTCGGACTCCTTCCTCCGCCAAGAAGCGGACCACCCCTTAACATGACGATAGTCAGAAATACGGCGGACAAGATCCGAGATCTATGGAACTTGGGGGACTGCTGGGGTTGGGATTTTCCCATGCTTGCTAGTGAGTCCATTCAATTAAGATAAGATGCCTCTTTGAGATTAAGCGATATACTTACGGTTACCATCATAGTGAACTCGCTGCGCCTCGGGAACGTTGACCAGGCGGTGTCCTACCTCTTACACCCCTTATTCGAGTTCGACGACGCTGGTTATCCAGTTGGTGGTTCTCGAGTGCCAACGCCTTATTTTCCAGGATCGAGCTCGTTCCTGTTAGCCATGGCTATGATGGCTGGAGGATGGGACGACGAGCCCGGAACGCACTTTCCAAAGGGATGGGATGTTCAAGTTGAGGGGTTTATACCCGGCTTGTGATAACTGAGCCAGACTAAACATTTTACTTTACATCTGAAATCTTACAGATATAACTTCTATATGGATGTGGAAGTCATCCTATTTAAGGACATCGTATGAAATTAAGGCTCTTGTGAGAGCTTGCTGCGAATCTGATACTATAGAAACAATATTTCCTCTTGTATTGCCTATAGGAAAGACTATACCGGGGGGTATTGTGTGACATGTGTATTACCAACGGATGTCTATGAGGTGTCAGCATCATGATGGAGAACAAGGCTATGTGAATCACTTGGAACAAGGAGGCGTGATTGCAAAGATCAGCCGCTTCAGCTGCTTCATTACGCCATGCTGCATTTTGAGAGCTTGCAAATCATGCTCCAATAAAGGCTTAGTGGAAGCAAAGCGGCAGCTTCGGGTGATTGGTCGTTTTCACCAGCTCAACGACGTGAGTCCTATCACTACCGCTATCTTGAGCGCAAGACGATGTGCGGCGCAACATGAGCGGACGACGAGACATACGATAACCCTCGTGACACAATAAATCTGGCCGAGAATGATTTTGGCGAGTGCACACCGACTAGTAAATCCAGCGCACCCGCAAAACCCACTTGTCAACTTTGCAGTTGAATACGAGGAGAAGCTGGATTGTTCTCGAGTTTCTTCTTTCTCAAGTCGATAGCCCGTTTGTAACCCATTCGCGAAAGAGTTCAAGACAAACTTCAGTGTACCATCCCGACTTTCTTGATTCGAAGGCAGCAAGCCAAAGAAGAAAAATGCCTCTTGTACACGTCGAGCTCGACGTGGCGATCAAGCCTTACACTGTATACCTAGCGCTTCACCACCGAGTGCACGATCCGAATGGCGAATTCGTAAGTTGGGCCCTTCAAACCCTTCATTCCTGTGAGCGTATGAGAGCTAAGAGAAAACCCCTAGCACTGGGCCATCGTTATTAGCCTGGCCAACTGGTCTTCCTGTGTGTTCTTCCACGCAAACAATCCAGATTCATTCAACCCAGCTCTCGACTCTTGGGTGATCGAAGAGTGGCCCGCCGGCCAGTGGACCCCGTGGAATTCCGCAACGCTTCTCTGCATGTTCGAGCTCATGACCTGCAACACCCAGGAGCTTGTTGCCGAGAAGTACGCCGAGATCCTGTCGGCGGGACAAGACATCATGGCGCGCAAGTCGGTCTCGAGCTTCAGACAGTCGCAGACGTTCAGCTGCAAGACCTTCGTCCTGGATACCTTGGCGCAAGCCATACCGACTGTCTCTGGCCAGTCATGTAAGCGGACTCCCCTCTATATGTTGTCACTAGGCAGATGCTGATTTTAAAGTAATAGCCGCGGATCTAGAGACGCATGCATCCGACGCCGCCAAGTGGACACGCGACCTGGCAATCGCGACAACTGGAATACCCATGGTGCCCGGTTGGTTCAAGATCTTCAAGCTCGAAGTGGTTGAGCCAGCGTCAAGCCAACCCTGAGGGGTTGTTGTCACCTGAGGTTATGGGATGGAAATTTTCCTTCTGTTGCCTTCTCTCTTTCTTAGGCGGTGAGCGCAAAAGGCGGTGGAAGAGCCGTGCCTGTAGTAGCATGGAGCTCAATTACATATCCTTTCTTCTTTTCCCGTCATGATTAGAAGATTGGCATTGCGCGTGGGGGTTTTGTTTCTCAGAAAGCTATAGCTTAATACTTTATGTGGCCGCCGAACGGCGAGACTAATAATAAGGCTGCCTTCACCTCCATCTACCACTCTGGTCGTAAAGATGATAAAATGTGACTGAGTGATTTTTAACTACCTAGTTTTTAAAATCGCCACGAGTATCTCAAGCATTTCGTGCTAGAGACGACCCTGTGCTTTTACCTGAAGTCGACTATAGAAGGAGGGAGGTAGGGTGACGATCGATCTCTCCATCTAATCGACTCGCTAACCAAAGTCTATTGCGAACCCATGGAATATATAGGTAGATCTTGGAAACATACAATTGTCTATACGAAAGTACATAATGGCGTGTAAAATGTCCACGAAAAGACCAATGCCCCTATTTGTGGCCATCTCTTAGCGCATCTAATTGTGTAGATAGACGCATGTTCTGACTTATCCCTGCAATTTCTCACTTAAGTTTCCTATCATGTTACTGCACATAAAAGTGGGTGATCTTATACTTGTATTATCGAGAAGCAGGGGGTTCAAGCTATTTCAAGCACTTCGAAGGCATGCTCACGATATTTATTGCGATGTGACACTCCTCGTTTCTGGCTGACGCCACCGTTCGGTCTCAAAATATCGTTGTCGGCTTCCGGCGCTGACTACTACTCTACAGGGTGGTAAATTTCTTAAGACCCTGTATGGGAATCTTAGGATATAGGTCCGAAAGCACTGTCATGTTATCAATCGATACGTGGGATCCTGGTAATCCATGGGTCCAATTGCTTTAAATAGTGCCGGCAGAGAGGATCCCTTTGAAATTGGTAGAGCTAGAGCCTCAACTACCAAGGATTCGTCTGGGATGTACTCAATTTCGCAAGCCCACCTAGCGTGAAGACAATGACGATCCTCCGGGGTCAGTCGGTTTCCCCATAACCGTTTACCTACTTCATCATCGTACATCTGCCACCATCGTGATGAACTTGGTATCTCCCTTCAAAGGCCTTTCTGTAGCCGGTTGAATCTTGGTTTAATAGAGATTCTAACTCGGCGTGTCGTTCATTTTGGGCACTTTGAAGATGGTTTCGTTGTGGCTTATTTCCGGGCTCATGCTCTCGGTGGCTGCCCTGCCGCCGCCGGGCATCCCTCCCCTCGATATTTCTCTCCCGGGCGTTGGCGTTGTGTTAAACGAGGTTGAATGCCCTCTTGCCCCGACTAATCCTCCGGCTTATTGGTACGAATCTGTCACCCACAATGGCATATCTCCATTCATCCCCAACGGGACGGACTGGCCTGTCTTTCGGAACGTGAAGACTACGTTCGGAGCTAAAGGCGATGGCGCCACCGACGACTCTGATGCATTTCAGAACGCGATCAACGCCGGCAATAGCTTTGCTCAGAGAAACACGAATAGTCTTGGAACTACAGGCCAGCCCGCTATAGTTTATCTTCCGAGGGGGACCTATGTACTAGCCAAGCCGATACAGTTCTACGTTGGAATGATCCTAATGGGAGATCCTATCGACCCGCCGACGATCAAGGCGGCCAGTAACTTTAGTGGCGACTTCCTGATCTACGCGAAGGACCCTTCACAGGACGCAACCACCAACTTCTACATCGGGATGAAGAACGTAATTCTAGACTCGACGGACTACGACAAGAACAAGAACTTCACACTACTGGACTGGAGCGTTAGCCAAGCATGCCAGCTCGCGAGCGTCCGATTCAACATGCCATACGAATCTAAGGGCCACGTAGGCATTCAGATGCCGGAAGGTGGCTCTGCGCTGATCATGGAAGACCTGTATTTCCATGGCGGCGCGGTGGGTCTTAAGTTGAACAATCAGCAATACCACCTAAAGAGCCTTACTTTTGACAGGTGCACAACAGGTATTTGGGTCCAGCATATGTTCATGGGGCACTGCCAAGGGTGCAAATTTACGGGTTGCGATATTGGCGTTGATACGTCAAGGCCGAAGGACGGCGTTGAGAGCCTTGGGACTTTTCTGGTTACGGATTCGATCGCAGACAACACTGGAACTCTGGTCAAGACGGCGGCGACTAACGGCAGCTTCGACTCGATCGTGCTCGATAACGTGCAAGTCGACGAAATATCGGTTCTATCCACTGTTACGATTGGCGGAAAGGTGGCGCTGAAGGGCAGCGTCAAGCCAGGCGAGACCTGGGTCCTCGGAAATACCTATTCTTCGGCCGGACTTCCGGATGGAGCCTTCAGCAGCGGCACTGCCTTATCCACCCACAGAGCAGCGTCTCTAGTCGACGGCTCCGGAAGCTTCTATCGCTTCCCTCCGCCGACGTACAAGGAATACGGCGTAGACCAAGTCGTCAACGTAAAGAACGTGCCGTCGCACCCCGTGGCTGGAGACGGCAAAGCGGACGATACGGCGAGCCTGCAGGCTATCATTAACAAATACGCTGGATGCAAGATACTATTCTTTCCACACGGTATTTATCTCGTAACCGATACGCTGGTCTTCCCGCCTGGAAGTCGAGTTTACGGTGAGGCCTGGTCGGCCATCTCAGCTACAGGCAGCAAGTTCATTAACCCCGGTGCTCCTGTACCCATGGTCAAAGTTGGCAACCCTGGAGATGTTGGTGTCGCTCAGTTCAGTGACATGCTTTTTACTGTCGAGGATGTGCTCCCAGGTTGCAAGCTGTTGGAAGTCAACATGGCTGGTGAGAAGCCCGGTGATGTTGGCTTTTGGAATACCCATTTCCGTATAGGCGGCGCAGCCGACTCCCAGACCCAGAAGAAGTGCGGATCGAGTACTAGTTCAGGCCCGTGCAAAGCTGCCTTCATGCACGCGCATTTCACGGCTAGTTCTTCGGCTTACGTCGACAACATGTGGGGTGAGTATCGACAATCTGCGACTTCTCAGACCCTTCTGAACTAATTGGTTGGTATAGGCTGGACCGCTGATCACGATCTGGATGGAGGCAACTCACAGTACATCTCTGTGGGCCGAGGCATGCTGATTGAGTCGACGAAGCCGTCTTGGTTCATTGGCTTCTCCAGCGAGCACAACACTTTGTATGAAGTGAACATCAACAAAGCTGAGGACCTGTTTATTGGCTTCCAACAAAGCGAGACCCCTTACTGTACGTGGACTCCTGGCTACCACCACTGCATCACCGCTTTATATGACAACTCACTAACATTCAAATAGGGCAAGGTGGTAACTCCACTCCTAGCGCACCCAGTCCTTGGGAGCCTGTAGTGCTGGACAGCGATCCGGATTTCTCGTGGTGCGCCACGGACGACATCCAATGCCGCATGTCGATTTACCAGCGCATCTCAGAGTCAAAAGATCTGAGCTTGTACGCCGGTGGGTTCTGGACCTTTTTTAACGGTAACCAGGCGTGCACCGCCGGCAAGGACTGTCAAGCGGAGGCCATCCGAATTGACAACAGTACAAGTGTGTCCTACTTCGGCATCGGTGTTAACCATGTTAGCGATCTTGTTGTCCAGGATGGCAAGCCCGTTGTGAGAAGCGCCGATAATAAAGGTGGTTGGTCTGCTAATACGGCTGCGTATTTGGTGGCTTAAGACTTTCTTCCTGAGTGAGCGGTTTTGCGATAGATAATTTAATGGCTTGAGCTTTATATATCATAAGTAGATCAGATACCCCTAAATAGACTCTCTTCGCTGTCCCTCTTAAGGCTCGTGACCTTCGGCGGTCTATTGGGGGCCGAAACTGCGATTGAAATGAGTGATCATGTATCTATTATTAGCAACATTTGGCGGGAATAGAGGATGATATTAAACTCCTGGAACTTATAACATATGTGGCAGTAACACTGGAGTTGCAATGAAGTCTTCGAGATAGTTGATATTCATCTTCCGAATATTCTACCGCGCATCTAGGCATATTGAGCTTCTAACGTCAATTGGCATCCAGCTTTCGACTGCTGCCGTGCAGAAAGCAGGCTTTCCTAGGCCTCAACCCCTGTCCGTGGGACTTGGTTCTGCGGAATGGGGTAGATGAAGCAGGGACATTTCACAATATTCTGTCCCTCAATCCACCTTGTATATACCACTTCCCCTGTGCTGCGTGGTTCTCTTTCTCCGGAGTAGTTCTCGCTGTCATATCCATGTCGCTCTTCTAATAACGTCACTCCCTAGAGGACGATCTCCCCCAAATTCTCACCTTCGAATCCAAGCGTCGCAAGCTTTTTGAGCTTCGTCTTCTCCTTGGCCTTCTCCGCTGCTCTTCGCTCTTTCGCCAGCTTCTCCACTACGCTGAACTCGGCCTTCTCAAAACCGGGTGGCGGGTCGTCGTCTTTGTCGAGGTCGATCTCGCCAAGTAGGAGGACGTTCTCGCCTCTGACTAAGAAGATGCCGTGCGACTGGTCGGCATAGAGACCTTTCGGCTGGGGCTCCGACGGGTCGGAAGTCGTGGCGAATATGCGCTCGACGGTGGATTGAAGAACCAGGTTCGCTAGAGGCGCCAGATGTCAGGAGATCGACAGAAGAATGACAAAGACAAAGTGAGACATACCAAACTGGTCCCAACTCCGTAGGACTCCAGTCAGCTTGCGACCATCTCGCAACCACACCAGAAGCTTTTCTATACTCACGGGTTAGTAAGGCGACCACTCTCAATTCGCCACGCCGTGTGCCTTACTATCGGTGAGGTCGAGTAGCTGCGCAGCGGTAGTGAACATCTGGGGAGGTAGCTGCTGAGGCTGGGGCGGAGGTGCGCCCCGTCCTAAGCCCTGCGGCATGGGACCAGGCAGTTGGGCGCCTGGCTGAGGCGGCGGATCGTGTATGGATAGGTTCTCCATCATATCATCTGGTTGGTGTTCTCGTCGTTGCTTATGTCGGCGGTAGACCAATCCATAGAGAAATGTTCGGGCAGGATTAAATAGAGGTCTATGCTTTCACGCCGATGTTTGCGACTTCCCTACTATGATAATCGTCGTAGGGTGTGGCGTAGGTACAAATCATTTGACGTCGTCTGTTTTATGCATATTATTCTCTTTATCGCAATGGGMATCAATTGACCATGGGGATTGGGACCCACTTTAGCAAAGAGCTATAGTGGGAGAAATGTTGATGCGCTACTCTGCTTAGGTAATGGCGTCATCCAATTATAAGTACGGAAGCTAACTGCGGCTAGGATACAAATTCATTGTACATATGCTATTAGGTGTACCTCTTCTCCCATATACAATATGCAATCTAGTATAAAGAAAAAGAACAATATCTTTGTAGACTTACTAGACTCAGTCACCGTGTTGTTGTATACTTGGAACCCATCCAATGACAGGTACATCCTCGTTCGTGTCTATCTCAATCCAGTGCAGTCTATCGTTCTAGATGTACCTAAAATAAAAGAAAAGCCCAAAACCTTCAAGCCAGAGTACCATGTAACCAATACAACCCTCCAGTGTATTTGTAGGCTCTATTTATCAACACAATGCACCCGCTCTTTCTTTCAGTTCCAGCCAATGGCCAATAAAGTTCAAGACGATTGTCATCAAGCGGTAAACACGGATCTGATAAGCAACAACAGTTGCGGGTCACCTCGCATTCGCCATAGGTTTGGGAGGTGCTTCCGGATCTGGTAAACTGGCCTAGGCTCAACAAGGGTCCACACTGCTTCTAGCCGAGCATCCTTGCCATCGCATGTGACGGCCGACCATACACGACCCATACTTGGCCATCCATGACCATCCATGACCAAAAAGACCAAACATCGGCCCTGTCACTGCTCCCCTTTTTGCGGGACCCGTCTTCTGGTGCAGCTCTCGTGTTCCCAGATCTAATGAACCCCATCAACCCCATGAACCMCCCTCGGAGCCTCTGGGATTGGATAAAAACCATAGAGCCTGCCTTGGACTTTCCCCAGTGTTATTCCTCTTTGATGTCTCGATAGCCCTAGCTGTGATTGCAATTGAAGCATAGCTATTTCGATTGCAAACCGGTCGACATCATGCCGGGCTCCTCTCGAATACCTGCTAGCTTACGCGAGAGCTTCAACAATGTCAAGAAGAGATCCAAGCCAATCGACCCCCAGCAGATCTTTAATCTCGATCTGTAAGTCTTGTTTACCAAGGTGTTTTCCCACCGGCCAGGTCCCGTCGCTGTGAAACTCGTGCCCCGTCTTCTTGCATTAAATCCCAATATCACCATCAAGTAATCACAGATCTAACCGTTCGTATCTAACTAGACTGCGGAATATCGTCTTTTTCTTCTTCGTGTTACGTATAGTTCGCCGGACGTTCTGGAAGCTGCGAGGTCGTGGTATATTTGGCACGATTGCTGAGATATACAATGACGTACGACGTGTATTATACGGCTATTTCCTACGCGCCCCGGGCGTCCGGACCCAAGTGCGAAAACAAATCAATGAGTCGTTAGCGAAGGTCCAGGCAAAGATGATACCCGCCGAAGGGACGAGGCATCTGACTCTACCAAAAGAAGGTTGGGCGGATGATGCGTTACGGACCGAGCTCGAGACACTAGCGAATATGGACCATACTAGATGGGAGGACGGCTACGTATCTGGCGCCGTATACCACGGAGAGGAGGACTTGCTTAAGCTACAAACCGAGGCTTACGGCAAGTTCACTGTTGCAAACCCGATACATCCAGATGTCTTCCCTGGCGTGCGGAAGATGGAGGCCGAGGTTGTTGCAATGGTCCTCTCCTTGTTCCACGCCCCGCCGAACGCCGCCGGAGTTTGCACTAGCGGAGGTACGGAGAGTATCCTCATGGCATGCTACAGCGCGAGACAGAAGGCGTACGTAGAGCGGGGTGTCACGGAGCCTGAGATGTAAGTTACGCCCTTTACGTAATTCCCTTACAGGATGCTAATCTAGCTGTAATAGGATCCTCCCAGAGACCGCGCACACGGCCTTCCGAAAAGCGGGCGACTACTTCAAGATCAAGATTCACTTGGTCCCTTGCCCGGCTCCAAGCTACCAAGTCGATGTCCATCGCGTCTCCCGCCTCATTAACGCTAATACCATCCTACTCGTTGGATCCGCACCCAACTTCCCCCACGGTATCATAGACGATATTTCAGCTCTGTCCAAGCTGGCTGTGAAGCGCCGCCTCCCGCTGCACGTAGACTGCTGCTTAGGCTCGTTCCTAGTACCTTTCCTCGACAAGGCCGGATTCGAGACAGAGCCCTTCGACTTCCGACTCAAGGGCGTCACGTCCATCTCGTGCGACACGCACAAATACGGCTTCGCCCCCAAGGGCAACTCCACCGTGCTCTACCGCACCCAGGAGCTCCGCACCTACCAGTACTTCGTCTCTCCCGACTGGTCCGGCGGCGTCTACGCCTCCCCCGGTATCGCCGGCTCCCGACCCGGCGCCCTCATAGCCGGGTGCTGGGCCAGCATAATGCGCGTGGGCGAGGCGGGGTACATCGACGCGTGCGTCAAGATCGTGGGGTGCGCCAAGAAGATCGCGGAGCACGTAGCCAGCTCTCCGGTCCTGAGCGCCGAGCTCGAGATCCTCGGCCGTCCCTTAGTCTCCGTCGTCGCCTTCACGGCCCGCAACCTCGACATCTACGACATCGCCGACGGCATGAACGCCAAAGGCTGGCATCTCAACGCCCTGCAGAACCCGCCCGCCATGCACGTCGCTGTCACGCTCCCCATCACCAAGGTCTGGGAGCGCTTGGTTGCGGACCTTGAGGCTGTTGTTGAGGCCGAGCGCGAGAAGGAGCGTGTTCGTGCTGTGGAGGGTAAGGGCCCGAAGGGCAAGGCTACGGGCGATACGGCGACGCTATACGGTGTTGCGGGCAGCTTGCCGAATAAGGCTGTCGTCGTCCAGCTGGCGACGGGTTTCTTGGATTTGATGTACAAGGCGTGAGCGTGGAGTGTCTAGCTTCGTGCCGTGCCGAGGTGAGATGAGTTCCTGTGTTTGATAGCATAGGAGACAGACGGGTTGGAGGGGCTTACTTATTTCCTACTCAAGCATATAATAGTGTACGTTAAGGGAGAGAGAATGCAGGCAGGTTAGGGGGCTCATCAGTATCGATAATTGTACATATATACAGGAGGGCAGAGAGAGGAGGGGAGAGGCAAACCACAAAATACCTAGGTCAGTAGGGTTATTAAAAGGGGGCCTGCTGTACTAGACTACGTGTTTGTGAATGGTAGCACAAAATCTTCAGTCAACGCTGTTGTATTGCATAGATAATTTATGTACATTCAAGACCCAATGGATGTTGTTCAATGCTTTTTATACACCATACCTTGATGCTGAGGATTCATTCCGAGTCCCCTTTCTCCTGTCCTTGGTCCCATCCTGCGCCGTTAAAACGAATTGCGATACTAAAGGAGCAACATGGTTGGAAAGAGGCCAATAAAAATGAGCCGACGCGCGCCCCCAGTCCCGTCTGTTTTCTTGCCGTTACACATGTGCCCTAATATGACATGAGTCCCCGTCTCTTCTCTTCTCTTCTGACAAACCAAGATTGATCCGTCCCAGATCCCCGGGTCCCCAAACCCGAGATCAAGCTATAGTTTATCTATATTCAAAGCTCAGCTCCGGCATCGGCTGCGCGAGCGAAGCGTCTACTCTCTTGACTGATCAGGGACTCGGCGTCGCCGACCTGCTTGCGCTCCGACACCTCGAAATACTTGAGCCGCTTCTGCATCATCCTTCTATATGGCATTGTCAATCCTTGGGATGATCCCCACTCCCTCATGACTGCTGATTGCTATTGTAGGGGTTCCGAAGAGCTTGATAAGCGGTTCAGGTGTAGGTACACATCCGTTCCGTACCTGCATTCCAAATTAGTGTGAGTTTGATTATGAGTTTGAGGAGTGATGATGGCTTACCCTTCCATGCTAATCAATTTCAAATCGCCGCCAAAGTATCGAGCGTACAGTCTCGAAATTGGCAACCCGTAGCCGAAACCTGCCATTGGCGCTTTGAAATCGCTCTTATCGAAATCAGGGTCCAGATTTGGTGTCCGGTCCACAGTCGTATACATGTATGTCCACACCAGAGGGATGGCGCTTCGTGGAATTCCACCACCTTCGTCGCTAATCTTGATCGTGATATCTTCCCTTCCTTCCGCAACAATCACCTTCGTTACTGGGAATTCTTGCTTGTCTTGACCATGGGTCTCAACGACGGCTCGTAAAGAGTTCTTCAAGGTCTCGAATAGCATGTGCGACAAGTGACCTGGAACGTACATGAAAGTAAGGTCGGGGTTGCAGACAAGTTGAATCTTGGGAGCCTCAAAAAGTCCATAATGATCCTCACAGACAAAGCGAGCGTTCTCGATAGCCTCTTGCGCTAGATCCCGCACATTGGTTTTTGTGCAGATAATGCCAACATAAGTGGGGTCCCGATGATGGCTCTGATCGGTAAGGGCGATATGCTGTCCAATAAGCATACGAATGCCTATTCGGGACATATAGAAACGATCTAAAAACGACTGGATGTTGTTGTCAATCTGCATCCGTTGCCTCTTCCGCTTGTATTCTAAGATACCCTGAGCCATTGTTGTCACGACGCCATCGTGCCTCCTCTTGATCTTATGTAATGTTTGCGCGAATTTCGAGTTGTATGCCTGTAGCTCTGGTGGCCAATCACCATTGTCATCTACCATGGCGAAATATCTCCTTGCAGCTTGGTACTTTTTACCATTGCCTAGGCCGATTTGTGTGGGAGGCGCTGAGGCATACTGGCCTTCGCGGATACTAGGGTTGGGAGTAGTCTCAGAGAGCATGGACGCTCTGCCATTGTTGAATTTCCCCGGGTTCAAGAGTCGTTCTCGCACCTCTCTTGATAGCTCCGGGCGCCCTAGATTGATTATCTCCTATTATCACATGTCAGATGACTCATACTATGCGGATTATGGGTGGGCCAAAGAATGTACCTCAAACGACTGCGCATACCAGTCTTGGACTTTTCTAACCGATGGCATCTCGCTGAGTCCATCCGGCAAGCTCGTGAGCTCCTGGACTCGGTGCGCAAGGCGAATTGGGAGCTCTTCGGCAAGGAATTGGGAGGCGCGAAACAGGGTTCCTGGACGCGGAGATGAGTCAGTAGACCATTGTTAGAACTGGAGCGACAAAGAGCAACGAACTCGACATACCTACTGACGGCCTCTCGCCAAACTGAACCATCTGCCTTAAACTTACTCCGGTAGCAGGGAAGTTGGAGTAATGGCGGATGGTGTCCATCAACCTCTCGGATGCCTTCCACGCCATGTTGAGCGAGTTCGTCTGTGTGAAAGGAGCTCGGTGGCAAGGGTGGTAGACCTGAAGATGTGTGATATCTCAGGCAGAAGAAAGAAACTCAGGCCATGAGACGCGAATTGGGTTTGCAGAAATATGAAGTTAGAGCTATAGCACGAGACCAAGTCCAAGGGACCACCCCGCGGGAATTAGGATGACGCTTGATAGCAGGGACCTGTCTGTAGCTTAAAGTGCCGAGGCTCTAAAAGAACGGTGCTCGAGACCCGGGTACCCGTATCCGGCAACCCAGCGCTGGAGTGCAAGAGGAGCAAAGAGAGAAAAAAAAATGGAAGTAGCTAAGAGCGGAAACAGTAGCAACGACGACGACGACAGCAGGTCATCCTTAAGTTCAAAAGTATTCCTCGGGAGATTGACATTGGAAAGTCGAAATCATAAGACTGACGACTTAAAGAATGGGGTGTTGAACATTTGGAGAACAGACCCGTCGCTGCTAACGTTTTTGAAAGCCGTCATTGGCCGTTGATTTGTGGGGGCGCGGAGACATGGGAAAGTTGCTCAGCGTTCGCCAGCTGCTGCCCAGTAAAACTTTACCGAAACGATGCGAGTACAACCGAGGAGGCGCTGGCTGCTAGCGGGCCAGACGATCCTTGACAGGCTGCCGGGCTGCCAGACGGGAGGACGAAGCTATCATTTCCCATTTCTTGATTCCCCCACATTTGGTGCCAGCCATTTCTGCAAGCCCGGCACATCTAGTGTGGTAAGAATGAAGAAACTGTCGCGTATAAGATGCCCCTTTAAGCGCCTTATTTAGGTTGTCCCCAGCAGAGAGGGTGGCTTGGTAGCTTGGCTGCTTGGGCGGGCGTGCCCCGCGAATCTAGCCCCTCCAAACAATCCAAGATTCGTTTCGAGCTATTTTCAATGGTTTCGAGATCCAAATTACATGAGATAAGATAGGCGTCTTATTTACGGGGATGTGTATTAGGAGGTAGGCACGATATCGCGCAAAACATAATACCTTATCTGGGATATCCAAGTTACCTAATACACACATAGCTAGAAAGATGTAAGGTAGGGTTTCGATGTGGGTGCGAGTGCCACTCGTTCTTGCTCATTGCTCGTTGCTCGTAGTCCCAATAACTTCCCAGGTCTTGCCTTGGGTCCCACAAGAAAAGCCCCAATGCACGGGCGCAACTCTATACTCCAGTAAAATCGCACGCCGATCGGGGGACACTTCCACACTCTAAGCTCTTCCGTCGACCCCAGCCCAATTCGGCCCTTGATCCAGGTGGATATCGGAGCGGTTGTTACGTTTATTTACTCTATATGAAAGAGACAGACTCGGATGCGGAGCCGGACAGCTCCCCGAGTAACCCGGCGCCACAAACACCTCCCAGGAATGCCAAGTACCCCTGGTCCCACCATGCTCCGACGACTCCCAAATCGTCACCACCAGCCTCGCCGTCTCTGAGCCTTTACTCTCTGGGCATGTCCCCATTATCACCCATGCGTCGCCAGTTTTCATCCTCGCTTCTTAGACCCTCCTCCCCCCTACATCCACCGGAGGCAGACCATTCCGAACATGACGACCTTGTTCAGGACAGCAAGGATGTGCTCGTGCAACGACTAAACGATCTTGCCGCGCAACTCGACCAGCAGGACCATCTTAAGGAGGATAGTGTCTATGGTCTCCATGCAAAAGTGGATGAAATGGAGAGGGTCCTATCCAGGAGAGACCATCCGTTTAGACGGACACCACAGCGATCTAGACCTACCAGCCTGATCCTCCAAAACAGCAAAAATGAACACGATGCCTTTTGGAGATCGTTGTCGCCAGGACGGATAATGCCTAGTATTTCCAACCAGCCACTACCCACCCTAAAGTCTTCGTCGACCCAGACGTCCGAGGAGGACTCTGATGGCCATAGGGCGAACGCCGTCAAGAAAAACCAAATGTCCGCGGCGCAAGCAGACCGAGTTGTCCAAGAAGCACAAAAATTGAACAAGGAGCTAGAGAATGTTATCTCCAGTCTGCGAGCTCGGCAGGAAGAGTCGGATGCAAGATCACACCCAGCCGCCTATACCAGTACATATCTGCTAACTCTAGCATAGCATATTCACGGCATGCTTATCACACGCGCCGAACGCGCGGCACAGAGAATCATCCAACTCGAAAAGCGGGTTAAGGAACTGTAAGTCTAACCACGACAACTCATCGGAGTATCGTCCGGTGCTGACAACTACGGGAAAGTGAAAGGGAGCGAAACGAAGGTGAGATGGAGATGCTCAACCTACAGATCCAGCTAAAGGCAATCGAGGTTCAATGTCTGAGCTACGTGCCTGAGGATGCCGATGAAGAACTACGAGAAAGTATTTCTGCATGGAAAACAGAATGGTCCGCCTTGAAGCGCAAAAGAGCACGGAGAAAAGTTGGTGCAGGCGAGGATCTTGGGGCGTCAGGGACTCCGTCCAGACAACCGAGAAATACGACTTCCCCAGGCTGAATACTGTACCTGTACATCATTATCTACAGTAAGTATTTGTAGTTTGTTCAACATGTATTGCCCAAAGAGGTAAACGAGCACGATGATCACGACTAGTTTACCTAACCGATGTCCAGCCCGTCATAGATACACTGCATGGAACTCCCAGCAAGCCCTAACACCAAGTTTCAGACAATCTGATAGGCCTATTAACTTTCAATATTTTAAGACCGGTCTCAGTTGCTACTACATGGGAATCAGTATAGGTTGCACAGATCGGCTTACAGCCACATAATATGTAATCTGGAAGCTTGGTCAGATAAGGCGAAGCCTCAAGGCTTCATCTACTGCTAATCACCTGCCTCATCCTAGGTTCGAATGATACGTCTACCACATGATCGGTCACATCCCCAACTTGACGGTTCAGCCTAACATGGCATGCGCTAGGGATAAGATGGCACGCGGGTGGCCAAAGCCACGGATCACCGGCAAAATCATGGCTGATACCCCTCCTTAATGTCCAGCTAGACCGCCGATCTCTACGCTTGATAGTACAGTGACTCGAGTGCTTACTACGTACAAAAGGCTACAATTGAGGAGTACATGTAGTAAGTACTGTACGCCCTGTTAAGCAAGGAGGGCAACGATTCGAGAAGCTTATTTAAAACGGCTGGCTCAAATTACGTCATAAGGCAGCATTTGGAGGTCTTGGCCAATTATAGTTCCAACTTTCGAACAAACCGCTTCCCTCCTTCCTCGGCGTCGGGAGAATGAATACGTATAGGTTACGGTTACGATTACTCGCGCCAGAGCCAAAATCCGCGATATGGGGAGCTGCCAGCCGCAAGGCTCTGTGTTACATCAATGGAGACTCTGGGGCCAAGCTCAAAACTTGCAGCCCTATGCTAAAACAACATGCCTACCAGAATACGCCTTAGCCAAATCCAGGTGTAATGGAATACCGAGTAGTCAATTTAAGAATCCAGCTTATAACCTATCCCCAAAATGACACGAAGCCTCATGCAGTATAATCGTGCGAGATGGGCACGCCGTATCGGAATCCGACGTATGGTAACACAATCTGGAATCGTTTGGTCCCTATTCCGCCCAGGGTAGCTTCGAAGGATTCGAATCCATACCATTAATATATCAACTCCCGAAACGGCTTTCAGCCCGCGAACGGTTGTTAGTCGTCGTACAGGCACCAAATAACAACTATAGACTACGTCAGCGTCTTCTCATGTTGCTCTGACGGGTTAGTCACCGTGTTATGATGGGTGGCGGCCGGGGGCTCTTGGCAAGAAGACAGGATCTTGTCTTCTATTGGCCTGTATCAGAAATACCATAGTCTAGCGAGCTTCAAGCCCGTGGGACCCATGTTGATGTGAATAGGACTGCTGTATAGGATGACGTTGTCGCATTCCGGAGGGATCCTTCAAAGAACCCTTCAGCCAACGAGGCTCAAGGCGTCACCTTCGTGCTACATGAGATCCTGTACATTCATGTACTATTCACGCGATGATCGGCGGGCTTTTTTCAAGCATAGCTTGTCGGACCCTGGTTGCCGATAGAGTAGCTTTGCTGCGCGTGGCTCATTAAGGCTCTTGTTGCTTTATCCCGTCGGTCGATATAACAGGCTCTTCCCCCTATCGAAGACTGCTCTGTGTTAGTTTCTATTTCTCCGCTCTCTCCGCTCATCCTGTCTTGGCATCATATCTCGAGCAAAGGCTCTTATATCTGAGAGACAGCCAAGCTGAGAACCCGACGTATCAGACAGCGGAACTCGACATACCATTGATTGAAACCGAATCATGTCTTCCAACTCGGGAGATCCGCCCAAGGATGGGCACTTGGGGGAGAAGACAGAGAAGGCCCACCCTCGAAAAGAGTCTGACTATTCCGACGTCTCTCGAACCGAGATTGAGCATCGGCCGAGTAAAGACAATATACTAGACGAAGGGGATAGACAACGCTTAGAGGCTTCGGCTAAGCTGGAGAACCCCCTTGGCGGTCTCACTCCAGAAGAGCTAGCCCAGCGAGGCGAGGAGTTCTGCGCAAAACACGGCCTCACCGACGAAGCTGATATTCGTGCTTTTCGACTAGGTGCCATGATCGCTGGTAACTTGAACAAGTACGACGCCATTGACGGCCTGACCGATCGCGAGAGAGAGGTCCTCGACAGAGAGATCACACATAAATGGTCCAATCCGAAAATGCTCTATGCCGTCATCGTAATTTGCTCCCTCTGTGCTGCCGTCCAGGGTATGGATGAGACTGTTGTCAATGGTGCTCAGGGCTTTTATAAGAAACAATTTGGGATTGATGACACCAACTCTCAGAGAAGTAAGTCATTAGAAGCAAGGGTATAATCTCTCTATGTTATACTAACCAATACCCACCTACAAACAGATTCTTGGCTCCTGGGTCTAGTCAACTGTAATTCCACCCTTATTCACTACCCCCTATACTAAAACACCTACTAATATTCCCCCAGCTGCACCATATATCGGCTGTGCCTTCGCTGGTTGCTGGCTTACCGAGCCGATGAACAAGGTTTTCGGCCGTCGTGGGACTGTCTTCGTTAGTTGCCTTGTATCAGCTCTGGCGTGCTTCTGGCAAGCCTTTACAAACACTTGGTGGCATATGTTTATTGCTCGTTTCGCTCTCGGGTTCGGTATCGGCCCCAAGTCGGCTACGACACGTGAGTCACTATCCCGCAGTACAGCAAGGAGACGTTATAGAACTAATTATCTTTGCAGCTATTTTCGCGGCTGAGTGTTCTCCACCTAAGCTTAGAGGTGCTTTAGTCATGCAGTGGCAGATGTGGACTGCTTTTGGTATCATGCTTGGATATGTAATGGACCTTGCCTTCTTCGCAGTTCCTGATTTATCTGGTATCATCGGTCTCAACTGGCGTTTGATGAKGGGGTCTGCTCTGATMCCCGCCGTTATCGTCTGCGCTATGGTCTACTTCACCCCTGAGGTAAATAACACAAGCCTGCTATAAACTAACCTGAAGTTGCTAACAAATGATAAGTCACCCCGATGGTACCTCACCAAGAATAGGCATAGCGATGCTTATAAGTCCATTTGCCAGCTTCGCTTTGAAAAGGTTCAAGCGGCGCGTGACCTATTTTACATGGATACTCTCCTACAGATCGAGAAGGAAACCATGCACATAGGTCAGAGCAAGATCAAGGAGATCCTTACGATCCGTCGAAATCGCAACGCCATGCTGGCTTCGGAAATTGTCATGTTTATGCAACAATTCTGCGGTGTCAACGCCATCGCGTACTACTCAACGGAAATTTTCATTCAAGGCGGCTTCTCCACTCAATCAGCTCTTGCAGCGTCACTGGGTTTCGGTATCGTCAACTTCTTGTTCGCTCTGCCGGCCTTCTACACCATTGATACATTCGGTCGACGGAATCTGCTACTTACTACTTTCCCCGTAAGTCTCTGCCTAGTACTTAAAGACCATGACTATTACTGACACATCGGCATAGTTGATGTCACTTTTCCTGTTTTTCACGGGCTTCAGTTTCTGGATTCCAGAGGGCACCACTGCTCATGTCGCTTGTATTGCGTTAGGCATCTACTTATATGGCGTGGTTTACTCTCCTGGTGAAGGGGTAAGAATGTCTTCTGTCTTCTGTCTTAATTGATTCCAGCACTAACGTCTCCCCAGCCCGTCCCATTCACATATAGTGCCGAAGCATACCCATTGTACATTCGTCCAATTGGAATGTCACTGGCAACGGCAACCACTTGGCTTTTCAATTCGGTGATTTCGCTTACCTGGCCGGCCCTGACTCTGGCCTGGACCAACCAAGGCGCGTTTTCCTGGTACGCGGCTTGGAACATTGTCGGCTTCTTCCTCGTACTCTTCTTCGTTCCCGAGACCAAGGAGAAGACGCTCGAGGAGCTCGACGCCGTCTTCAACGTCCCACTCCGCAGGTTCATGCGATATGGCTTGGCCCAATTCTTCTATTTCTGGGGCCACTACATCTTGCGCCGTGACATCGCGCCGCCTAAGGTGCCGCATGCCACCGACGAAGTCGAATACACCGAGCACCAGTTCTCCAAGGAGAAGGAACACGATGCGACGGCTCGTGTTTGAGCGTCTTATACACGTTGGAACCCTTAGATTTCAGTTTAAAACATACATATCTATTCGTTCATCTGTGCGAATTTAAATGTCAATGTAACTCAGGTTTGGATATTATCTGAGTAACTTGGCTGGCTCTGGGGKGGGGATTGGGAAGATTGTACGGTTATGACTATTACCTTAGGTACTCTTCGTAAATTGTCTCTCATTAATGACTACGGATACCCATTTGGAAATACATTTTCGCAAAGGAAATAGTAATATACAGGTACGCAGCAACGCTGCTTCAAATCATATTGATGTATTCCTTTTGACCTATCTAAGCTATGTTTCAAGAACGATCACGTGTAGGCAGACGAACGAGCGTCAAGAAGTACATGTAACATGTAAAGCCAAATAAGCTGCTAGCTAGGATATTCCGATTCAATCTCCCATCTTCTCACTTGGTTACGTGGACGGCTAATACTAATATATTAGCGAATGACTTTTTGTGTTCTACACGCCACCCCCTTTTCTTTCCCCAAAATTACCCCTAGCCCCTTTTTATTCAAGCTAACCCCCCCTCCCCCCCTTCCTTTTCCCCTCTTTCCCCTCCCCCAAAAAGACTAATTGAAATCGACAAACTCAATGCCCGGAATGATGCCGTCGGTGATGATGATGGCTACTCTTACTGCTGCTCCCCGACCTGTGATGGTGCGAGGACTGCCCCTTCAAAACCTCCTCCCACGTCGGCCCCCTGTCGTCGTCGATCGTTATGACGGCGCTCCGCCGGCGCCGGTGGTGGTGGTGATGGTGCTTCTTCTCACCTGTGTTCATGGTTGCTGCGGGAGGAAGGGGGACAGTGTTCGCCCTCTTGCTTCCCGTGCTGTCCTGGCGCGAGTGCGAATGCGAGCGTGAATGGGAGTGAGAGTGATGTTGATGGGTGGCGTTAGGGACAGCTGACGATGACGATGGGGGTAGGGCTAGGGCAGTTGTGGGTTGTGTGAAAGTTGAGGTTGGTGCTTTGCTGGCGCCGCTACTGCCCCTGACCGTCAGTGCCGTCGAAGGTCCGCTTTCGATCAACCCGCCACTACTCGCTCGTCCGCTTTCGGCATTTCCGGATCGTGTGTTTACTATGGCACTAGAACTCATGCTTGCGACATTCGTTGCGTGATCTCTGCGGTCCCCTGGACCTGACGTGGGCGCTGGAAGGTATCCTGCTGGCTTGTAGTAATCCGCCGACCTGCTACTTACATCCGGCATCGAGGCCCTGTACGTCTTCACAGACGGGCTCTGCGCGCGTCTGTAGGCCGCCGTGCTTGCGCTTGTGTTTGTAGGTATGTAGACGGAAGTAGTACTACAGCCCGGCCCGGCGCTGGGATAGGAGCATACATGCACAGTGCGAGCAGTGGCATTAAGGGGGCCCGCCTGCGATGCTCTAGTCACGGCGACGGAACGACCTGGCGGTGAATGGAGGTCTGTCGCTGAAGCATATTCCCTCCGAGGTTGTCGGTCTCTAGGAGAGTCGGGTTCATAGCTTTCAGGCTCTTCTGTGTAGCGACTTCGTGCCTGCTCGTGGTAGCTGTCGCGATCACGATCGTGAGTGTCTGCAGGTGCAGTACCGGTCTTTCCATCCCCTATGGTCTTCGGAGACGGGAGTAAGTATTTTCCATTGCCCCTACTCGCCTCGCTACTTGCAGGCAAAGCATATGCATCTTTCCTGGCATACATCTTCTCAGTGGGGATGTAGTGACGGACCCCTGCAATCGGCATCGAGTTTCGTCTCTCGGAGCTCGGGGGCGGCATTATTGCCAGTGGCGCCTTCGGGTTAGACGGCTCCAGTAGTCTGAGATCGTACATGAGGTCGTCCAACGCCGCGGCCAGGACTTTCCTAGACTTGGGGTCGTGTCTGACGGGGAACTGACTACGGAGGAGCTGTCTAGGGAGTCTCTCTGGCTCGCCGTCGGTCACGACTTGAACATTTGTGACGATCTTGTCCAGGCGTCTGAATTCCTCGTCGGGGTGCGCAAGGATGCACGTTGTGAGGAACTGTGCAAAGCCGGTAGGCGTCAGAGCGGGGACCCGTGGCCGCGAGTATAAATCGGGCTGCACTAAGTGGTATTGGCAGTCCAGGTCAGTGTAGAAGTCGGCGAGACGGTCATGAACATCTCTGGCGCGGGAGTTGAAAATCTCTAGCATGCAATAGCATTAGCAAGACCGGAATATTTAGACAGGGGATAGTCAAGAAGGGATGGTCCATATACAGCACCACATCCTGAAGCAACGCTTACCTGTAAAGGGGTAGACCTCTGAGTCTATCCGATATTTGGAATATAGTGCACTTAGTTTATCTGGAGTGACGACAAGATTATTATTACTCGGGGCCAAATCGTCGATCTGTAGTCATGCAGAGCGTCAGCCACGGCGCACATATATTTTCACTTCGACATCACGTACCACGTGCTTCGCCACTCCCTTCAAGAACTCCCTATTCCTAACCGTAGCGTATCCCTTCTCATCGAAAAGCGTTCCCCATTCCGCCATAGGAACAGCATTGGCACTGGATCGTCGAGAGAGCACTGGGCGAGCGCGAGGGGGCCCACGGTCGGTGAAACGAACAACAGGCTTAGACGTATCTACTCCTACGGGATTCGTTAGGCTTAATTGGGGCCTGGATGAGGTATCCCTAGCGGTACTTCCGGTAGCAGATGAGGTAGTCGAGCCTGAGATTGAATACTCCCGAAGTTCTGTGTCTTGATGTTTTTGGATTGCTGGGGCTGCCTGTTATTAACACTCGCATGAAAGATACAGGAGTTTATCCCTACATTTGTCCCTGTCTTTCTTGGGAACCACACCTGCAGCATTGACAGAAGTTGAATTCGCGCCCGAACCTGGGCGGCGGCGAGAATCTAGTGTCGAAGCGCTCAAGTCATAATTACTACCAAGTTTAGACGAGCGATCATTACTCTTGGAAAGGAGTCGAATGTCATCATTCTCTTCAGAATCAGATTGGAATGAACTGTCCTCGGAACATATGGGGTCTGCCTCATGAATACTCAAAGCCTCCCAGTCGCCGAAATGGGTCTTCAGATGGTCAACCTTGTCATATGAGGAAAGCGCTGCAGCCATCGTTGATTGGGGACTTCGGCAACTCGTAGCTTGCATAAATAGATGGAAAATCGTCAATATAATGACAAACAAGGGCTTGAAATACATATGTTGGATTTAAATAAACGGAGGTAGATACCACAAATGCGAACTTGATCGTCCTCCCCCTTGTCCCTCGCCATACGGGTGATTACAGCAAAGGATTCTCGTCTCTGGTAGAAGCCGGGCGGCAGAGTAACATATCAAATTGGGATCATCCCTGCTGTTTAGGCATCGAGGTTTGGGAGAAAGCTACACACAGCATTTGACAAGTGTTACGCTATCGGGAAGAATAAGGCTACACTGCCTGTTGAGCCCCTTTGCTTCTATAGGCGCGGGGGCCGTCGAGGAGATATGGCGGGGGGTTAGGTTCGGRGACTTTACGAGATCGGGAACCTGCTTACTTGGCCCAGGCTAACCGAAGAAGACGGTTCACCACCATCTCGTTGTTGGATAAGTGAAATCATCACGCTTGCGTAGGCCCCAGAGAACCGGCGCTGTCACCTTAGAAGCTCAGGGTGAATTGAGGAAAAGCATCGATTTTTGCCTATTTAAAAGCCTATCTACAGAACGGAGAAAGTCAATTTCTTCTGGCGGCGTAGTCAGAAAACAAACGACACAGCTCGAGTATGTAAGATTATAGGCGTATAGACTTGAGTACCCTCCACGATCGCGGCCGTGGCACATTAAAATTAAAAGAACCTACACTCAACCTCGGTTACCGAGACGAAAGGCTCTCTAGAAAGGAAAAAAAAGGATTGAGACCTTCAAGGAAGCAAGATAAGCGACCGATCMCCCCTTTCGGATTTGTCAATGTCCTGCCGTATTTCCAGCGACGATCCATCTCTAGGGAAGCTACGGAGGAACGACAAACAGAAGGCGGGCAAGAAGAAACGAAGACAGGTCAAGTGTCGGTGGTGATTTAGTCGCTCTAAAAGTCAACATCATCATCATCCGAGTCGTCGATTGGACCTCGAATGTTGCCGTTATCCGCCGGTCGCTCTGCGTAGGTTTGAGGTGCGTAGAAGACTTTGCGAGTGTCCTGTACAGATTGTTAGCTTTGTTTATCAGAGGTATGTAATCGTAGAAATTAATTACCCCCTTGAACCACTTCTTGGATGGAACCGGCGCTAGACGGACAGGGCGGACTACCTCGGCTTCGGATGCCTTAGGTGTAGTGATGCTTGCGGTGACGTCCTTGGTGTTTCCCTCAGAGATATCCTCGGAGATGTCCTCGGAAACGCCCTCCGCAGTGCTCTCGGCGATATCCTTAGCGACGTCGTAAGTAACGTCCGTAGTGGTGTCCGTACCAGCGTCCGAGTAGTCATCGGTGTAGTCGTCCATGTCCTTATCAATGCTGAATGCATTGTCACTGTATAGACGCGACGATGATCCCACTGGCATTGTGCGTCCTCGGGAGTCGAGCTGGGTAGAGGACGCGTGAGAGCTACGCAGGAACTCCAATTCGTCCTTCAGCTTGCTATGGCTTGTCAAGGTTGCAACGGAAATGTCATCGGAGATGTCCTAAGTGTTGTTAGTTGTTTTCTATACCGCATGAACGGGGGCTCGATACCTCTTCATCATCCTCATCGTCGAAGAAAGGAGTGGATCGCATCATCGCTACAGCGGCTCCGATTACAGATCCATCAACATCGCCAAAGTCGTCATCGCCCGTGTCGCTGTAAGTGCTCTGCTGGCCCAGAATACTTCCCCCCAATAGTTCTTGTGCAGTGCCGTTGGGAACATAACAGTCTGTGATACCAGGGATGTGATCTTGAACGGTTATTGCCTGCGCAACCATCTCATGGTGTTGAAGCTGTTCGCCTGGCGCAGCATGAGGGGTTTCATCACCACCGAAGTTATTCGCCCAAACGGAACAAGTCGTGCACCACTATAGGGACGGTCAGCGAGAGCTTGGATGTTGACGAGGCGTGAAACTTACAGCCTCGGCTTCGTTGCGCTGATTCTTGCTGAAGTGTTCCTTGTGCTTCCAAGCACCACAAGGGCCATGGCATTTGATCTCACGCTCTGCAACAGGCTGTTGCGAGTGCTTCTTGCAGATCAAACCAACGTTCTCGGGGGTGACACCGTCGTTGGCAAACTTCTTCTTCTTCGTCCATTTTGCGAGCTGGCTCTTCGAGAAATCGTCGGGTCCATGCCACTGGCCATCCACAAGACACTTGAACCTATTTGAGATCTTAGTAGAGATAGTTGAATCAAGTAGTTGACTACTTACGTTTGAGGAATAGCGTTAGCACGACTAATTTCCTTGTCAGTTCACGGGCGAATAATAAACGTAAGTTGCGATAAAAATGACAAACTCACCGCTCAGGAAGATGGTCAAGTTGGGGGCGAGACATCTTGACTAGTTGAATAATGATTATACCCTTGGTCAATGTGAGGGAACTAGAACCTAGTGTTAGGCCGACTGTTAGCAAGTCATTCTACGTATAATTGAAGGCATAGATTAAATTGAATTATCGCAGTGAATCTAAGAGTGCCAGGCGACAATAGTAGACTAGCGATCTAGACACAGTGATGAAGAGATAACATGAAGACTAGAAGCCTTGAATAAGAGCTGGGACTTTGGGCGGTTAGCAACATACCTCGATTTCCACGACTGGGAAAGAACTCAATTGCTCCAGTGCGCCTAGTGGCAGGKTAGGKGACGATCATAAAGTTGAAAGGAAGAAAAACTGCGGTGAGAAGGAAGGAGGGCACACGCACTTGCCCACGGGTGGTGGAAGTTCGAAGGATATTCATAGGCCCGATTCTCACCCCAAACAATTCCAACGGCTTTTTCTTGAGATGGGAGTGTGTACAAGAAATAGAGCAACAAGAGATTGTGATGATGGTGGATAGCGGAAGGGGAGGGCCGGAAGGTGATCGGGATGAAAATATGGGCAGTTTCTTACCTTCGTTTGCCCTTCGCACGTCCAAGGACCAGATGGAGTATGCTTGTCAAGCTATGTAATGGAGGATTATTGTATGACAACAGCCGACTTGTTTGTGGTTGGCAAAAATGTCGATGCTTGGCGGACAGGGAGAGTTCCCAGCGACTTTAGGAAGGAACCGACAACTCGAAGCCTGGAGTTGTCCCGGCAAACAGAACGGCGGGTCGGKTGGTTGTATGAGAGACGTTTAGGAAACTACGTCGGTATCTACTAGGCAGGGGAATGGTACCTAAGGAAAGTAGAAATTTAACTTCTCAACATTGAAGTTAATGCCATATGTCAGGAAGGTAAGGTGCATGTAGATAGGGGGGCGATTTGCATGGAAACATGTGGATACCTCAAAGCTGATGTTGTAGGTAGCGCGTCAATACGCGTTCCTTCCTCGCTTGGTAGATATGCGATTGATTATCCACACTTAGGTGACTCGTAACCCGGGTAGGTGCGCGTCAAAGGCAGAGACCACATACTGCAGTAGGTAGATATGTACGTACATGTACGGTTTCCCCTATTTCTACTAGTCACTTCAATGTTCTGTTAGTACACGAAAATGTAAAAACCCCTTCTATACGTATCGTTGTCGCAAGTCTATTCTAACAACTTGGCGTTCTTGTCGGCAGGGGAATACAAAGTAATGTAGAAGACTTATAAGTTCAACACTCCCCCATATGCTGACCATACCTAACTTAGGTAGAAGATGATATCCCTCTTGCCCGCAGTATCGACATATTCCCAACATCGAATTTAGCTATTTATTTACGATAGTACTGGAAGCCCAGAGATTACACCTACCAAGGTACTACATATGTAGATGGTGGAAACAATATTAGGTATACAATTGTACATACATCATGGCAAGTGTTTGAATTTGCTCGCTGCCAGAAAACGGGCTCATCAGCCAGCATTGGATGAGTCAACCTTGAAGCTCCTAATTTGAATGCTATTACATTCCTGGATAATTTGAATACCGCCCTGGTGGCCGTTTATGTATCATGCAGAAACGCAAACATATGTTCATGCCTCAAGTTACTAGGAGGGCTTCCCGAGACTCAGTCTTTTCAACTTTTATATCCCTTTATAACTCCCAGATATTATATCTCTAGCAGATGAGCCACACTGGGTGAGGCTTGAATATTGTCGACTTAGACTGGAAGTCATTATTATCAAGGAAAAGGGGTAGTATCGAAGCTTACGTAATGACTTCCGTGAACGTTGTAGAGTATCCAATACAGGTGTGGTCGCCGTCATCGGAGCGGACGTCCGGTTTTGAGGCGCATATACGCCACCCAAGACTTCCGGTTCCGACTTCGGGTTTCCCTGCTCACGTGGGCAGTGATGACACGGCGAGATTGATATGCGGCCCCTGAGCTAGCAGTTGATTATATCGGGATGTGAACGTCTGCTCGGCCCAAACAGCGGTATCAGAGTAGTCAGCCACGGCGGCTTTGAGGGACTTGTTCAACACCTTTGCCAATGCCGTTTGACGAGTCTATGTCGATAAGTCTTCGAGGATTGTGCTACATGGACGGTCTGCTAAGTTACATGCAGTTTCCTAGAATTTGTTCAGAGAATGGTAACTTCACGGCTCGCTCTATGGATTCTATGCCTCTTCTATTAACTACCTAATGGTCCATGTCGGGGCAACGCTCGAAGCTACCAATGTTTTGTAAGTTTGATGTTCATACTTAATCACTCATGTCATACAATCGCCTCATATGGATACAAATCACCTCAGGCCAAACTTACGAAATGTAAGCTTAGCTATGACGAGCTTCTAGACTCGGCCTACTTCTGTATGACTGGCCGCCCCTATCTGAAACTCCTATTCCCTCATCCCATGAGCCTTCATGACTCACGGACTGCTGTGAAGTGGATATCAACTCGGCGGCCAATCCACCGGGCTGGTCTTGTTGAGGGTTTACAGTCCCGTCTCAATAAACGCCTAGAAAGCGGATGCTGCTAGTGAGCCGAAGATTGGATCGACCTAATAGGTATAAAACTCCCCTACGTGAGATTATGTTAGGATTTTCCTTTTCTGCTAGGCGAGGAATTGCAGGGAAGAATAGCAGGTCTTCGAGACAAGTCTTGGAGGGTATGAGATAAGATGGAGGAAAGGTACTATAACTCAGTAATAAAGAGCGGCAACAGAGGAGGCCAACATGTAGAGAATCACGGTCGGCTAAGGATTAGCTACCTATCTACCTCTCTGCTACTAAAAGTATGCTGGATTATATATCCAAAATATACCAAGATTGCCTATCCTTAGGCAACCTCTGAGAGCATCTAGGCATAATTGGTGAAGTTTTAGAAGCCCCTCTCAACAACACTATTCCGACGGGATGTTTCTCGGCAGCCAGTATGGGAATAGTAAGCACCAGCTGAGCTGTAAGAAATATTTGAATGAGTAAGCCGTGCACAACTGACGGCCAACCTACTAGACCTGTGCGCACATCGAGCGGATCGGGCGTGAGCTCCGAGACAACAGTCGAGGCCGCAATGCCCCCCACCTCCCGAGAGACAACGATCAAGGACCCTCAGGTATAATCCACAGCACCGGCGAGCATCATCCGCATGTGTCACAGCAGGATAAACAAGCCGCCGCCGATGGGGAAGAAAGCCCAGGTGTTAACGGTGAGGCTCATACCGAAATACAGCAGATAGGCAGCAATTTGGCTGGGTCCGCCGGCGAATCGCTGGGCAGATTTGTGTTGACGGCGTTCGTCCCCCAAAGGCGAATAGTAAGAACATGGAAGCTGAGTTTTAGGGGCAATATGTCCAGCAGCCCTAAACGGCGGGACTTTGTCGAGTCCACGTCACGCGGCTTCTCCGAGGGTTGTCGGATATATACTTTAATACTGGATTGCTCCACTCTAGGTAGAATATTAGTAGTGGAACGTAACGTCGAATGGTGAAGTCTAAAGCTCTTATCGAGCACTTGATGAGCTCAATGATCTCGGGTATTTGTATGAAACCAACCTGGGATTGGTGGATGGGAATTTCTAGGAACCATGGAAATTTTGTAATGTCAACGACTACTGCTACTTGGACACGTCGCTCCTACAAGCTCATTGATGGAAGCTTTAGATGTGTCTATTTGGGACCTGTTGGTATATCATAGGTGCCTACTACTTAGTCGTGGACATCTAGGAGGTTGGATACAGCATAATGCCTCTCCTGTCTCCTGATTCAGTAATMCCAGCCAGTTCAGAAACTGGAGAAACTGGAAAATCAACTATTTTGCCCGACCATACTCAAGCTTCTGGGTGGGAGGGCTCGATAACCATGCAGCGGTTCGATGGCTGATATTGGCCGGTCGGATAATTATACGATGGTAAATGGGAAAATTGATATATCGCCAGCTATAGGGTTAGTGTAAAGAGCTATTGAACAGGACCACGAGTCGCACGGATACCGTGATATCAACATTGAGACGGGTTTCAAGGTCAAGCTCACCGCAAAACTAACGTGATGATGAAATTCAAGTGGATTTCGAGCGGTAGGTGGGGAGACTGTTGAACAGGTATGCGGATTCGTCTGCGTTCAACGAGACAGTCCCAAGATAGAGGGGCAATAGTAGGTAGGTACTTTTACCGAGTTAACTCTTGACGGGAGCGGCCCGTGTTCCAGAAACAACCAAGCTGAACCTGAACCTGAACTTTTAGTTGGTAGATGGATCCAATATCAAGCCACAATTGCACGCTTCGCACATCACACGGGTACATATGTATGAGACTCCATGGAAGGCTATGAGGAAAGTAGCTGAAATCCTTGCGAGATCCCATGGTTCATATGGTTGGTTCTGACCGATCCGGGTCCCTCGTCTGTCAGAATATTAGTCACCCAAATAAGAAAAAAAAAAATAAGTACGGCTGAGCCATGAAGATCGCACTTATGAGATTCAAAGCGCACCGATCGGCTATCAAGGATGATAAAACACGGGCTCCATGATCCAACTCTGGAAGCCCCTGGAACATTAAAACACCCGTGCTTCTAGAAGGCGTCGCCGAAACCCAACCAATCTGCGGACCCGTCGTTGGGATCCGGGGCCATTATGCACTCCAAGACTGTGTGTTTTGGATTGCATCGTAGATGCTTGAGATACTTGCAGCAATAAGCATAATATTAAACATGCATCTTGCTCTTAGCAGCATTCCCCACCTTCCTACCAATGCATTCTGGCTGCTTTCGAGCACGACAAAGTTTAAGGGTCTCGTGGAGGACCCTCTCAAAAGAAATCCACAGATGTCGTATCCGCATCACGATCGTTTCCTGTGGACCTGGGCTGCTGGGTTGCCCATCGTTTACCGATAAACACGTGCTTGACCCAAAATCTTATGGAGCCATCGTTCGTCAAAAGCTGAAGGGATACCTACCGCCTTTCTACCGGAAAAAAGGTGATCTGCTGCGGAGAAGATGGCGTGGCAGCAATGCGCCTAAAGGGATTTGGCAAAGTTGGCAGGTTGGGTGATTTGAGATCGTCGAAACTGCCTACGCGTGCGAAACAGCCTTGAAGTCTACGCGTTCTTGTGCTCTTGAATGGCAACAAGCGGCAATTTCAGGTAAGGGTGGTAAGGGTACCCGAGTACAGACATCTGCGTACAAATTGTGTGCATAATGGATGGGTCTGGTGGGTAGCCAGTACCTGACCACTCTGCATTCAACTCAGGGGCTCCTAACCAAAAGGGTATGGGCCTTCCATGGGAACCAGTGTCGGTTTATGCACGTCCAAGGTACATACATATACGTACATACCGTACATTCCTCGACGTACATCGAATGTGTTAAGGAGCACTTGCCATGCGCCGCATCGCTCTGGTCGATCGACCAAGGTCCCGATACTTTGATTCACGTGCCGCTGAACCTTCTTCCTCTTGGTAGAATGCATTAGCATCCAAGTCTTCTGCACGATGATCATTTGTACTTTTCAATAAACTCCACACGGGGATGGCGTTTTGGGCGTTTCCAACGGGCGGTGCCCTGGCCCATCCGCGGGCTCCCTTGCGCCGGACTTTGCCCGGAAAGGCTTAGGTTGGCTGGCTGACTGGGTCGCTCTCGTCCAATGTGCGCCACGTTGCTTGGTGGCAGGAACGATTCCAATGGCAGTTCTAAACGGGCAGTGGTCCCCTCGCATTATGCATCGCTCTTGACCAGAATCGGGCTTGAATCACATTCTCGGCCTCCCTTTTTGGGGGTTGGCCTCGACGATAGGACACGCACTCTGCTATACTGCATCTGCATATGGTTGAATGTTGATGTTTAACGCATGATATAGTTCCAGTTTCAAAGACGGTGTGACCAATCTATCCTCTATATGATCGAGTCGCTTAATCTGTCGGCCTCTCTGTTTTCAGGCACCTCCGCGTGGGGTCAGCTATGTATTTGGGACACTGTCGACCAAGCTGTGGGAACTTTATGTGCCCATCACGCAACTCCCGCCTCCTTTTCTATGGACCGCGGCACGCAGGTACGATCTTGATTACCTAAGGTCTTGCAAGGTTATCGTTGTGAGTCAAGCGAGACGCGCAGCGCCTTTATCACTCGGTCTCATCCTATCTCAATCCATAATCCAACGGAAGACGACAATACGTCTTGACCTAGATCCTTCGTCGGTTCGCCAAAACAGAAGGATTACTAGTATTGTCTCGTTCTGAGAAAAGCCACAAGCCTTGGTATGGCGCAGTGCATTCAAGCTGGAGCGGATCATTGCGTCTGAGGTGTGAGATGTATGACGAAACGGCCGTATGTACTTTATTACATACTCGTACATACATCCAGACAGCATCCATATTGGTGGGAGACCGGAATTGCCTAGTCACTTTCGGTACTTTTCGGTTTCACACCGTGCTTCATCTTCCAGAGTGCCCTCTGATGAAGCCCCGGGCATCCGCCAAACTGTTATTCGTCAGAAAAGAGGCGTGTCATGGGTACGCGATAACCCATGTTGTTTACTACTGGATGGCAAAACGGGTGCCCTGTGCTGAGCTGGCATTGACTAAAATCAGGGTGAGATCCCAACCCACGCGCCTTTTTCTATTTCCCAACTCGGCAGCGCTTGTTTCTCTTATGTACCTACTCATGTACCTAATCCTGAGATGTACGTCTCCCCCATCTTGATAGGATAGGTACATATAGGTAGGTATGTAGGTCACTTTGGCTGATGACAATTCTCATCTCAGCATAGTTGGATGCTTATTATGTCTGAGTTTTCATCCCACGAAGATGACATGTGTATGTACGAACCGAAAGACGTGAGGTTCTCATTCGCATGGGGTTTTCTATTATTGATATTTAACTAGCGATCATTAATGGTGGCAGGGTATGTAGGGGTTAAGTCACGGTGATGTTGAATTCACCTTATTGTATGTATGTATACTAACATTAGTGCGCACGGTGTGCCCTTTCATGTGGTACTCTGCTCTAGATAATCCCACTGTGATTTCGTGCCAGCGAATTGATCGGGGCGGGAATGCTACCGGACGTTTGGGCCTAGTGCTACTTTTCTTGGGGGATACAGTAAAGGCTGAGTGGATAGACACTATATACAACGGCTTACCCGGGTAGTGCTTTTATGCAATTGCTAACATTAGCTTCGAGAGCATATATGGGTACGCGAGGGTTCCGTCCACAGACGGTGGCTGTCTTACGGGAGGGAAGGTAGACAAAATGTACATTTATGAAATCATAAGACGGCATAGTGGTGATGGTGTCGAAAAGGGAAAATAAGATCATAGCTAATTAAACTAAAAAAAGGGGAACCCACTCGAGCTGTAACTCACCAAAATTTTTTCTCTTTTTCTATTTTGTACCCCTGGCCCTAAGCGCAAATTGCTAAGATTGGCCCTGATTCCCTGAACGACCCGACGTCTGCTCACGGAGGACTAGCGAAATTGGCGTCGTTATGCTCCCCGGGGAACTTAATTCATGCTAAGGCACCCCTCCAAGGTCCCCTTCCTAGTTTCCAGTTTCCAGCCTAGCGCGAGAAAGGACCTGTCAAACACCTCTGAAATCACTTCAATCAATACAATCCGTCAATTCGTCCATTCATTCGAATCCCATCCCATCCGACCGTTCAATTCGACCCGCGCTTTTCTTCCTCTTTCCCTTTCCCTCTCTCTCACTCTCTTTTTCCTGTTGATTCGACTTTCGTTCATATTCACAAACGAGGGGAATCTGTAACGCAACAACAAAGCTGGACGAACACTTTCTTCTATCGAGTCCTCTTTGTATTGTTGGTTCCTCTTAAGCTCATGCTAGATCGCCTTGGTTTGTTATCTGCATTGTAAACTTGCGCGACGGGCTCTACACAATACCAACGCCATATCGCAATAACCCAGCGCAGGGATTTGACAAGGCCTTTTATTCGAAGAAAGAACAAGCTAAACTAAAGAAAAAAAAAAGATAATAAACCCAACCATCAGAAAATCTGATATCCTCTCTTTTTGACAATTAAGCGAAATCGTCAATCCGTCACTCCCTTGGATCCGACACAGCGACCTCTAATACGCTAGCAAGGAGCGTGCAGCATTTCCAGAAGCTCTCCCCTACTACAATCAGCTTGGACCACGCCGACCCGCACCCCGACATATTGGTTCCCATCTCCCCTTGTCCCTTTTTAATTATTCAAGCTACCCTATTAATCCATTCTCTTCCTGCTCATTTCCTCTCTTATTCCCCTCCTGCACGTTGTCCCATTCATTCTACCTTAGATATTCGTGCGTTTCTTCAAATTCTCTTTAGACAGCCGTGCTTGGCGTCTGGCATCAAACACCGTCTCGGCAGCACCTGAACTACCAACAGTTTGTCTGGACGACCTTGGCCAAGCTGAATGCACCGATACGTCAGCATAGCTCTTCAATAGAGCTATAATAGGTTAGAGAGGACTGTAAGAGACGGTAGCTATACCTCTCTACCAGTAGGATCAGGTTTGGGTCGATTAGTGGCTGGCTATCGATATCGAAGTATACTCCCACAATGGTCAGCATGACGATGACACACGAGTCCCATCGAGGGTCTTCTGCCCCTCAACCCGGGTTTGCCCTCGAGGATCGATTCGAAGTCCTGAAGGAAATCGGCGATGGAAGTTTTGGCAGCGTAGCGTTGGCAAGAGTAAGGACCGCTGGTGCGAGTGTAGCTCGCCGTGGCACTGTGGTATGTCATAGATATCCATGGATTTATTGCTAGGACGCTAGGCTAATCGTGATGATATTTTAGATTGCCATCAAAACCATGAAGAAGACATTCGAGTCTTTCACGCCGTGCCTCGAGCTGCGAGAGGTAGTTTTCCTAAGGACGTTACCACCACACCAGCATCTGGTGCCCGCACTTGACATCTTTCTCGACCCTTTCACTAAGAAACTTCACATATGTATGGAATACATGGAAGGCAACTTGTATCAGTTGATGAAAGCCCGCGACCACAAGCCTTTGGACAACGGGAGCGTCAAAAGCATCTTGTTTCAGATTATGCAGGGCCTGGAACACATCCACGCCCACCACTTTTTTCACCGGGATATCAAACCAGAAAACATTCTTGTGACGACGTCGGGACACCAAGACTCCGTCAACTCGTTCAGACGGTACTCAGCCCTGATGACCCCGCCTTCTACGCCTCCGGCATATACTGTTAAGATTGCGGATTTCGGCCTCGCAAGGGAAACCCATTCCAAGTTACCGTATACTACTTATGTATCGACTAGATGGTATCGTGCACCGGAAGTACTGCTGCGGGCTGGCGAATATTCTGCACCGGTTGATATATGGGCTGTGGGTGCCATGGCTGTCGAAATTGCAACATTAAAACCACTCTTCCCTGGAGGCAACGAGGTAGATCAGGTTTGGAGGGTCTGCGAGATCATGGGCAGCCCTGGAAACTGGTACAACAAGTCCGGCGCTCGAGCAGGTGGAGGAGATTGGAGAGAAGGAACACGATTGGCTGGGAAGCTTGGCTTCTCCTTCCCCAAGATGGCACCACACTCGATGGATACGATACTCCAATCGCCTCAATGGCCAGCGTCTCTCAGCCAATTTGTGACCTGGTGTTTAATGTGGGATCCAAAGAACCGGCCAACGTCAACACAGGCCTTAGCTCACGAATACTTCACTGACGCAGTTGATCCATTGCGACCAAAGTCGTCGGCGTCTAGAATATTAGGCCGCAAGCAATCCGACATAGGACGTGGGAAAGACGGCGCCTCTGTGACACCGATTTCATCGAAACCATCGTGGTTCAGGAAGTCATTAATCGGTCGAAATGAGAGCTCGGAGAATGCGGCTCCTCCAGTCAGCGTGAAGGATATAGTGGCAGCACCTCGCCCATCGCCCATTCACTCGCCCGAGGTGAACGAAGTCCCAGCTGCGAAGCCTAAGCCTACTGCAAGCAAACGAACTACATGGACCAATGGCCCGTCTAACGTGGCTCCTATGCCAATTCTGCCAACAATTCGCCCCATCTCGCCTTTATCAGATGCTGTGACTGCTCAAGCATCAAACCGCGCTCCATCTTATAACGACTCATACGCCAATGGAAATCAGCGTATCGCCATTGAGGAGAAGACTGCCAAGAAGATCGGACGGCAACTATCCGTAGCATCGAGTACGAATCACTATGCTGAGATGCATCGACAACAGGCCGAACGAGCTTTGAATGGTAACAGCGGATTAGCCTCGCCTCCAAGTGGACACAAGGAGAGCTTCTTTTCTCATTTGCGTAAACGAGCAAGGAGATTTTCCGGCAGGCATCAGACCCCTGTCTCTCCTGCTTATGAGGACCTTGAAGCACAAGCGGGTTGTGGACCATGGGCTAGCAACAGGTCTTCAATGGTAATTGACCAAAATGGATCGACGTCTAAGGTAGACAACTACGAATCATTAGATAGGACTCTACGAGATGGCCACAATGCAGACTCGAGCCCCGCGCCACCCATTCATATGGCGGCATCAAGTGGCAACCTGAAGCGACACCATTCATTACCTCATCAGCAACCTAGATCTGTTGACAATTTGATCGGAGCTGCCCGAACTACCGGGCCAATCTCTAGCAGGACAAGGAGAGCACAAGCAGCTCACGGCGTGCAAAGTGACGCATTGGATGAGGAAGACGAATTGTTAGACGAAGTACTCAACTCTACCCACCGGGCAATGAAGCGACTAGAAAAGGACGGAAAGTCCAATCTTCGACAATCAGCTAGCAATGTTGGGCTTTCGAACCCGTATCCAACACCGTCGCCTTCGGCTAGCGGTAATGTGGTCCTCTTCGGGGATGGACATGAATCCGTGACACCGAAGCCGTTAGACCTCCAGAAGAATTCCGGGAGGGACGGCCAATACAAGTGGCCAACCCCACCGTACGAAGAGAGCGAATGGGCGTCCTCGGCAGCCGCAAGCATCTGGGCTGCTGGTAACAGGTTTTAAAAAAAGTTTTGGCGACGGCGGTTGTATCACTTCTTCATGGCACGGTGTTGGGAGTTGATTTTTGTGGTTCTGTGGAGTCTTACGGCATTATATCTTGCACTTGCAGCACTCTTTTCCAGCATACTTCGCGATCTCGGCTCAATTTTCGTTCATGGATCTTGGAACCCTATTCGACATTTGACGGTTCGATTCTGCGGTGTCTCGATCTCGAATCTCAATACCCCCAACAGCTGGTTTTACGGCCCAGGCCGGCTGGTTTCGTGTTTTCAGCCAACTTATCTTCGAGAATACCCACTATAGATTTGATTTGCAAGGTTACAAAAGGGCATAATGGTCCCCCAACATGAGATGATTCCCTTTGTTATATGTGGATGGCCCGAGGCATGTTGACTCAAGTTGCATCCGATGGCAAAAAGATAATCGTGCGGTCGAGAGGATCGAGGCACAGTTTGGGCTGGAATTGTAAGTGCAGTACTTGTACAAAGAAAAAGAAAAAAGAAAATCTGCATATGTTCGATTGGGGTTTGAGTTGAAAGTTGTAAGACCTGGCAGGATTTGAAGTTTAGACATTACCTCTGGAGGCTCGCCACCCCAAATAGTCTGTCATATATGGTCGAGCAGCTGGGGGGACGGATTATATATATCTACTGCGCAATTTATACCACCGGGCATTACTCTAGCCCATAATCACTTCACTAGGCAGTATTACTTTGTCAATTTGAGCTTGTGTGATGTATGTACCTTGGATAGAGTGAATTGTCCAATGCATGAAGAAAGAAAGGCAAAAGTTAGCTTCCAATGATTGGCGCAGGAGCCGATATAGTGGGTGGGCGGGTCCACTACACGTAGCTTTACTATGTACCTACTTGTCGATAGTAGAGTTTGAAAGTCAGCCCTAAAAGGTGCTGTGTACCTGCCTACTTCGAATATTCCGGCTACCAGAAACGTGCACATAGGTACATGTATGTGGGTAGGTGGTAGCTTTCGGTTCAGGCAGCAGAATAAAATCGGATCGACAGCCGACTCCTTATATTCTTGGCCATCGCGACCTAGAGCCTTTACCAATTCGATGTCACTTAAGGTTCTCATGAAAATACCAGACGTTCAATTTTATGTACTCTCTTGTTCGTTGCGTTTTGAAAATCTGACCGGTACCTAGCAGCTTCGAATTGGACTAAAATATCTCGGAGGTCTACCTATACCTACTAGAATTTCAGGGGTTACATTGGTATCCATATACGAGCAGCCTCAGCCCCCGCAAGCGCATATCGGTACAGAAGCGGCTGTGCCACGGGGCTGCAACTCTGCGCTTCGAATCTAAGCTAATAGTTGCCAGCTCTCTCTTACCTTCTACGTTTCTTTTGTTTATTATTTCTGAACCTTACTTATTCCTAATAATACCTACTCATTCTTTCCTCGACCTCGCTTGAAACTACCCCACATCGTGTTCCGTGGCCGGATTATCGCACCCTCGTCGTTCGAGGCGGCGCAGACGTTTAGGAGGGCAACACTGTGAAGACTGTAGGAGGCCCATGAATGGGTATACATGAATAAGCCTTGACGCTGCGCGAATCGAAGAGGGGCAGCATCATGAATATCAACTTGCCAATTCGATCGTCGACAAGCCAAAGGAATCAGGCTAGCAGGAATTACTTCACCAACTACACCCCGCCGTCTTCAACCGAGGCCGTCAATGGCCCAGTGCGTGAGCCCGCCAGGGAGCTCGTGACTATCAACGATCGTCTTATAGTTGGAGTCGACTTTGGCACTACATTCTCTGGGTGAGTCCGGCTTCTTTTACTGACGATTTCGTAGCTATAGATGCAATGGTCAGCTAGTACGACATGATTGTATTATCTTTGGGATATTGTATGGTTCACTTTAGATCTCATCCACATGGACTTTACATACAACAAGCTTCATGCTTTGGGGTTATTATATGGAGCAATATCACACTGACAACCGAACAGAGTAGCAGCAGTATACACATCGACGCCAGATGACATTGAGATCATCAAGACATGGCCGGGKGGGAACGGCATCACATCGGACAAGGTTCCCACCGAGATATCATACGACTTCCCACCCAACGCGGCTCCGGGGACCGATCCTAATGTGAAATGGGGGTTTCAATTCAAGCCCGAGGAGTCGCGGTTACGGTGTATCAAGCTCTTCCTCGACCGGTCTCAGAAGCTGCCCTTTTACGTCAGTCCGCAAGAGACCGCTACTCAGCTCAAGAAGTACAACAAGACCGTTGTTGATGCCGTTAGCGACTATCTCACTGAGATTTACAAGCACACCATGGACACTCTCACCCGGCGGTACGGCGAAACGTTCATGGCATCGACTAATGTGGACTTCGTGCTCACCTGTCCGGCCGTATGGTCCGATGCTGCAAAGAACACGACGTTACAAGCTGCCGAGAGAGCTGGAATGGGCCTCAAGGCGGATATCCAGATGGTCAGCGAACCCGAGGCCGCTGCTGTCTACACCCTCAAGGCCATTCAGCCGAATCATCTTAGCATTGGAGACAACTTTATTGTATGCGATGCCGGTGGCGGGACAGTAGAGTCAGTGAACACCACAGCCCGTCGATGCTTACCGAAATAATCATTAATCCATTGTGCAGCTTAATCGCGTATAAAATCATCTCGCTGAAGCCGCTCAGAGTGGAAGAGTCGGCCGTTGGAACGGGTGGTCTATGTGGAAGTGCGTTTCTAAACTACAGATTTGAAGAGCACGTCCGAAGCCGACTCGGTCATAGTCGGTTCGAGGAAATGAAGACGAAGAAGGCCAAGACGTGGCAGATGGGCCTTCGGTACTTCGAGGAGTTCGTCAAAAGAAACTTCAACGAGGATGAGTACCAAGAGGTTAACGTGCCGTAAGCCTCCTTCCCGCTGGCCCACACCTGAATTTGACCTGCTCACACGGCCCATAGCTTCCCCGGACTCCCCGACGACGAAGAAGCAAGGATAGACTGCGGGTTCCTCGTCATGACAGCCGAGGAAATCAAGGGGATTTTCGAACCGGTCGTTAAGGAGGTCTGCGACCTCGTTCAAGGCCAGGTAGACGGCCTACGCAGCAAAGGAGGCATCGTCTCCGGCATCATATTAGTTGGCGGCTTCGGCCAGAGCGACTATCTCTATCGACGGCTGAAATCGCATTTCACGAGCGCGGCCCCGCCACCGTACACGGAGCGGCCAACGCACGCCGTCATCGCCACGGCAAATGACGGAAACGGCAATATCGAAGTCATGCAGCCCGTCTACGCGTGGACCGCGGTTGTCCGCGGCGCCGTGCTGCGCGGGCTCGAGGGTAACATGGTTATTAGCAGGAAAGCGCGCATGCACTACGGAACGTCCTACGCAACTGTCTACGACGAAGAGAAGCACAGCGTCAGTGAACGGTATTGGAGCCCCCTGTGGGAGCGCTGGATGGTCAGCGACCGGATGCAGTGGCATATAGCAAAGGTGAGTTGGTCAATCCGTCGCTAAATACGTGCGCCTTTGCGTCTTCGTCGCCCCCTAAAATCCCGATTTTCTTTTTGTAATGTATTTGCCTTTATTACTATACTACTACTACCTAATTCGGTCATATATCACATATCTGTATTCTAATCCCATATCTAATCGGCATCTGTGTAACAGGGCGAGGCCATATCTCCCTTATCCCCGATCGCGTTCCACTACACGCGCAACTTCCGGCCGGGCCAGTCGCTCGTGGTCACGGACGACCTGATCGCGTGCGAGGCGGACGAGCCGCCCGCGGCGTACTCGCGCGATCTGGTGCACGTGTGCACCCTGACGACGGACCTCAGCGCCGTGCCGCGCAGCCTGTTCACGAGGCTTACGACCACGAGGGGCGTCGAGTTCGATAATCTCGACTTTACGCTCGAGATGATCGTTGATAGCGCTGGTCTGGGGTTCGAGCTCAAGGTCGATGGTGTTAGGTACGGGAGGGTGGAGGCGGAGTTTCACTAGGGCATCGGAGTATTATTTGCCTCATTGGGGCAAAAAGGCCATTGGCGATTATTGCATATGTTTGGACGAGAGAGAAGTAGTAGTTACGTCACTAGGGGCTAATGGGTGGTTGGTCTGGCGCTTCGAATCGTACCAAAGTACTCTGTCTCGTCGGTATATAGAGTCCAGATATGACGGGTTCCTATATATGTCATCGAGCAATACAGAAACCGGTCTGAAATACCGATTTACGCAAGGGATATTCTCATTATTTTGACATCCTGGGGGTCCTCATGTCCGGCAGAAGGACCTCCCGCACGGACTAACAAACAGGCTGGAAGTCCATAATCGATATTTGTCAAGGGAAATCGTTTGGTTAAGCATGCTGGAGGTCGAAGGAGAGGTATTATGGGGCATAGGGGGTAGTCCGCAAAGGGGGAACTACGTGGGTTTAAGGCAACCAGCAAGCATGTAAGATCCAGTGGGGATGCCCTCCGCGGTTACGTACATGTATATGCCGACATATATTAGAACTGGCCGCGAACCTGTCCATCCGGCCATCGGTCGCCTATTCCCACTCTTTTTTTTTTTGCCCTTTTTTGAACTCCGTATATGGGGCAGCCTAGGTAGCAGGCAAGACCTCCGATTTGCCCGCTCGTGGTGTGTCCCTCCGGAGGGGTAGGTAGCCTATTTCCTATTTTGTCTCTAACACCGGGCACTCACATATTGGATTGTATGTATGTAAGGTAAGGTGAAAGTAAGTAAGGCTATGGGATTTTCAAAATCGAACAAAGGGGGTGAAGCGCAAGCAGTCTCAAGAGGCCCGGTTCGGTTATGCTGGTTGCGTTAGGCATCCACCCTGTCAGATCAGGCGGACGGTTGCCTCGTTTCGCGCAGCCAGTCAGCATCGCCACACACGCCGGCCGGGCGCTTTGCACGGCTTACTCCGTGCCATTGGAAATGGGCCCTGCCTAGGACATCTTACACCGAAAACAGCATAAAAGAGGCAATCAATGTCAATCGTAAGGCGTCCTGGAAATGCGGGCGGAGAGGTCGCGGCTTGGTTTAGGTCTTGAGGAGTAGTAGTTAATAGAGGTAGTAGCCTTTACCCCCACTCCTAGATATTGATTACCTTGCTTGTTGTATATGAAGCCTTTCTCTCCCATCCACTCGGTCGGCCAAACTTTGTTCTATGTAAATACGATGATCGGCCTCGATTTTCAATAAGTTGTAGTTGTCCGCGGACAAGTTAGTAGGCTAACCGACTATGCGTACTTGGTCCTTAGCACACAACTATAAAAAAAAGGGGGCCGGAACGGGTAAAGAGGAAGAAGAAAGCAGGCAAAAACCACATCTACCTAATGGATTTCAAGACACCTAAAATTATATCCTCCCGTGCTGTCCCGGTGAGAGCGGTCGATGCTCCGGGGTACGACGTCGCCATTGTTTATCCATATCAAGAGTTAAGAAGGGGTTGTACCTATCTACAATAGATATAATGCCCTCAAGATGACAGATCAAGGCCTTTTTAAGCCACCACGCCTCTTTTCACGAAAGTGTCGGAATTGAGGGCTTTACGCTACCAATTACGAGACGAAGGCTGGGGGATTGGTAGTTGGTTAGAACTAAGTGGTCAAGCGATTGATACCGGGGGCGAAGCAAGAGCTTCGCCACCACGACTTGCTAATCTGTGTTCACCGTCCCAAAGGCAAAGTTGCGGTGAGAGAAAAGAGAGTTCATTAAAATCATACAAGTGCTAAGTGGTATCTTTCCTGCGTTTGCGCCCCATTATGAGCCAATTTTTGCTGACATTCTTCCAGGTATCATCTCATTATCATCATCATCATCAACATCGTTGCTCGTTTGCTTCTTTAGTCGTTCATTCATACGACAGATCCAAACTGTCTGCTCGCCCGCTCCCCGTTGATGCTGATGAGAAGTCGTAACATCGTCAGATCAGGAATAGTTGGATTTCCCCAGAAAAGAACATATTCGGAAATCCCAATGGTCGCCAAATACTATGCGGTGGTCCGTTCGCCCAGCGGCTCTCTGCACCTATCACATAGTATATATGACAGATCTCCCCAGATATATGCATGCTCCAGACGCCCCGGGGAATAGGCGAGGCTACCGGCAGGCTAGTGGTCTGCAACCCCCCAGTAACCCCTTGCAATMCCTTGTGTCGCATCGGCGACGCAAGTACGGCCAAACTGGGCAATCCGGGGACTTGCAAGGCTGAAAACCATGTGTGATTCTGCCTTACGGATCTCCCATGCATGCTGCAGTGGAAGCATGCACTCCCGATCCTGCATTCGACGTCTCAACATAGAGGATAGTATGAGACATGAACCTCCCCTGCTATTCGGCGTCTGCTGCGGCGAGGGGACCGTGAAACAAAGACATTATAGTAAGGAAAAGCAATCAAATGAAAACGAAGTGTCGCTCGGTTGAACACAATCTGACGTCGCATTGAAAGATCGGAATTCGACGAAATCGGCGGGCGTAAGTTACTGATCAGCTGTCTACCGACAGTCTCTGTCAGCTGTAGTCCGCGAACCATTTACAAGTGGGTACTCCCACTGCGTTTATAGCCTCCCTCGCTCCCCTCCACCCMCCCCTCTCAACAGCAATCGATCCTGACTCGATGCTGCTCATGAGGGCCTTCCCTTTCCTTTTCTACTCCTTTTCCGTTGCCTGTCTTCTTTATCATGGTCAACCTGGGCCATGTTTGAGCGCTCCTGTTGCMCCCGCCTTTCTGGAGGTATATAGTTAGGCGGGTAGACGTGCCTCGTGTTCTCAGGGCGTAAGAATGGTTCGTGCCATCTCCTAACCCGATTATAGGTCTCTTGGGAGATAAGCCTGTGGCGGTACAAGTGTTCAAGCATGTGGAAGTCGGGTCGAATGTCATGGACTGTCTTGCCTTCGGCAATATGTTGGCGGATATGCTCCATCCGATGATGAAAATTAAGACGACGGTCGTTTCGGGCTTCGCGCGACTTTGCATCAAATGACCATGTGTCGCAGAACCAGCAGAGAGCCTTAATAGGCAACCTGTCTTGAAGATGGACGGAAATAATATGTTCAATCCAAGCCTCGGTGTCCTCATAACGGAACGTTACGTCACAGCTTTCAAGGCCGACAAATTCACATGGCAAAGCGAACGCTCCAGGATCTGGGTTGGTAAGCTGGTTATAATAACCGCCACCGTCACTAACTTGGGTATATTGAGTGGCAACAGTATAGGTACTATTGACCGACCCTGGGTACGGCGTGTAAGTTGTATACTGGCTGCTTCCAGCCGTGGAAGAGGAGGACATCTTGTCTGGTGATGAGGAAACAATGGTCGGGATGGCTAGGGTGATTGGTTGTCCGTGATGCGAATGCGAGTCTGGACGCGGTCAACGCAATTGCTAAGCCAGACTAGAACGAAATCGTTTCTGGATTGCCTCGATGGAGGTAGAACGCCAACGTTGATGTGCTGGCCTATCGGGTGTTGCGGGGGAACTAGATCTGACGGAGTTGTATGGAACTTTTGGCGACAACTTCGGACTAGGTCGATATACGTTTCGAAAGCTCTTAGGCCTCCGGTCAGCAACGAGATGGCTGACAGCTCAGAGACAAAAGAGTGTCTCGGATAGATACCGGCCGTCAATGACCGGGTTTTTCGAGCATGCAGCGATATAATTCCAGGGATGAATAGGTCAGAGTCGGTCCGGCCCACTCTGTTGCAGGCGCGCCGATTCGCAACCTTGTGGTGGTCCCTAAGTGAGACGATCAATAAAGGGGCAAAAGAGGAATTTGACAAAAGATGGATTCTAGGTTAAGACTGCTCGAGTCTTTTCCTAACTGGAAATTGTGAAGGTCGTTAGAAAAGACGAATCTCAAAAATTAGGATGAGGGGTTCCCCGGGGTCACTATTGATCAAATACCAACTTGATGAGCCAGAACATTTGATGTTTTCTGGCAGGGGTACACTTACGGCCTATTACATCCACGACAAATAATGGACTTTCAACCACCMCCCCGGGTTGTTGGCACCCACCATCCGTATCCGAGTGTGCATCCAACCCTCCAGAGCTGCTGCATGATTACCTCCATTTCCACGCATAATCATGCTCTTATAGTGGGAAGAGCTGCAGCTATGCTATCTAGGGATGCGGGTTTCGTCGTTCGGATGACAGTAACACCATTCACTCAACATAAGGCATTCTTAGGCCACATCTATCCGAGGATCGATCCGAAGATCGGCAGTCTCACGGAAGCGACGTGCAAAGGCGTTAACGGGAGCCCAATCTCGCGTTCCGAGCTTTGCTACAATGTTCGCCCACTCAGAGCCATACCGGGGCGTGGTGGGTAATCAACCGATGCCTAGATGGATCACAGCCAAACTCCCGTACCAATCAACCTCMCCCTGGGCGACAGAAGTGGGTTGTCGTGGGGGATAGGAGTCATCTGGTTCGGAACGAGCTGCTATGGATAAAGAAAGCGCCGCAGAAGCTTCGTCACGCTTTGATCATGTCATTGGCAGCCACCCCCCTTTCCCGCGCTGTATTGGCAGGGKAACTAGCTCGGGATGTGGCAGACGGCTCATCTGTCATCCCCTAAGACGTATCTATAGAACTTGAGATATTGAACTGGTGATTTGCGACCAAGTATCTCATCTCTAAACTACTTTGCGTCTGCAGTATTGTACCCCACCGAGTGTCTGATACGCCAGTTGAGTAGAATTCCGATGTAACCTTCGCAGTTGTTGGACACCTCTTTGTCGTCACAGCGACTTTTTGTCTGTATGTCGCTGCTATGTTCGTGCTGCTATCAGGCACGGCGGAGACTAGCGTATGATTTGGACTATTCCGAGTGCAAGACACGGACCGCTGACCAATGTTACATACTTGCCTTAGGACCTCATTCATCAACATTGAAGAGTTGTCTATATCTTCTGCTGACTGCGTCCCATACATTGGGCTACCGGATTACGGATGTTAGATTGCGAAGGTACCTTGACCATGAAGCTAATATTCCTGGAAGGCGGGAAGGAGTTCCGTGTAGCACGGATGGCGATCTGGTGGTCAGATGAAGACAACACAGAGGAGATAGCTCACACGGTTAGCTCTCCTTGTCAGACCGGTCAAGGTCCAGGGTTGCGAGTGGACGCTTTTTCATATGGGATCTTTCTTTTTCTTAGGTGAGAAGTCATCATGAACATCCTATAAGTGTCGAATCTGGAACATGGTTTGGATTAGTTGAAGGGGGTGTATACTGGGTGATTATGCATGACTTTTGCATATGCGGCATGACTCAAAAGTGCACACGCATACAACCCCCCTAGTTGCTCCAATAGATTGGAGCCGTGGAAATGTTTGCGTGGGAAAGGACCGGCAAAAGCGCGCAGAGCCTCAATTCCCCAACTGAAATTCGGGTATCCCCAGTCCCATCTACATGTTCTTGTCAATTTACCCCCATCCTTTCGTCTCCGCACTTGGGACGTGTCGTTTGAATTCAGGTAGATTTGTGCGAGCCCATAAAAATCAATCGAGGCTCTGTTCCACCTATTGGATGTCGCTTTTATCATCCCGTATCGGTTGTACGCGTCTTTTTTAAGTTCCGATTTCAGGATAGGTAGCTCGTTAGGGTAGAACATGGGATGCCATATCTAGACGTATGGTTTTCTTCAGGCGCCTTGAAATATATCTCGATCGATATGTTTAAGTCACCGCCATTTGACGTCACCTAGTCCTAGTAAGGTAGTTCGTTTCATTCGGGCGCGCAAAGTACTTTAGCTTTTGCCACGACGTTCGTGAACTGCGGGTGGCCGCCATTCTCGTCCCCGGTCTTGATCATTCCGGGGAATGTGACACAACGTATCTCGCATCCTGTCAAGTTTTCCTCATCTTCAGCTCCGATATCCTCCATGGTAGACGGGTCAAACAAGATTCTTTGATGAGGGAAGACCTTAGGCATGTAGACCTTAAATGTGGCTTTCTGCACTACCAATAGGCGTGCAAGTTCAACAGCATTATGCACCAAACCACGAAGCGCATGATCCCGGCCATCTGTTGCGTTGGCATCGGTGATCGCGTCTAGAATATGATTGACCCTGGAAATGAAAGACTCGACTACTAGTGCCGTTTCTTCCTGCATCCGCGGGGCGGCTTCCTTTCGGAGCATTGTGAGGGTCATCGCACGCCACTGGTTTGCCGTCTCGATCGAGGCTACCAAAAGGGTCAGCTACGATGCTAGAGTAAGCTCAACGGCACTTACTTAGTGATGCAAGACATTTCTCTACCTGAGCTAATTGGTCAGCTTGGTCTCTAGCAAGACCAACAAAGTAGGCGTTGAAAATTCTCTCCACCAAAATGCTGGAGACCACACTCTGCAGGAGATGTACCTTAGCAGATGACGCAAGCAGCTCATACATGGGGACAAGTTCGCCAAGGTCGTGGATGACTGCTTCGTCGACATGTGTGAAATCTGCACCATCGTTAGCCTGTGGCGCTCAGGTCTCAGATGATGCCCATCCAGTTGTACCAAGCTTCGCTCGTCTAAAATGCACGATAACCCAATTCTGCAAGCCGTTGGCCAGTTTTGCCATGGAATCCCCGAACTCTTCATCGCTCGTTTGATCGCCCCTGGCTGTGTTGGTGCTGACCCACTGTTTGAGTCCGGCGATATGGCCCTTTAAAGACCGTATTTCGTCGTCGCGCTCCTTGACTTCCCTCCGTAGGATCTCCCACCCCTCGCGCAATTCAGCTCGTTCGGCCTCTCTCACATCAACTTCGGCACGCAGTAATCGAAGCTCGGTATCAGTCCGTGCAAACTGCTGGTTTAGACTCGCATGCTTGGCCTGCCAGAAGCCAGCAGTCTCGCCTTCCTTTTGGGAGAGCCTGTCTAGTTCTCGAGTGAATTCCGTCTCCATGACAGTGAGTTCCCGTTTCAACTCGGCAATCTTGTCATCTTTTTCCTTGAGCAAGATGCTCTCCTTCTCCTTGCCCGCCAGTGACGCAGCATTTTCTTTGCTTCCCGAGTTCGTCGTGTCGTGGCCGTTGTCGTTGTCCGGGCCGTGGGAGGAGGAGGTAGAGGCTGCGCGGGTGAGCTGCGCGCGAGGAGGAGGGGAGATGATGCTACTATTTCGCGACGAGGCTGAAGAGCGGATGGCGTGGGAGTTTCCCCGCCGCTTCTCCGGTGGGCTCATTACGTCCAAAGAGCAGAGCTGCGCACTGGGTTTCACAGGAAGAGGCGTTGGAAATAGAAGTTGCAAGCGGACGCATCGTCCGAATGCTTATTACTTTCTTACATGAAAGTTCACACTAGCATAAGATGGCTAATACGGAAGGAACAAACGACATCCATACGTGAGGCTGCGCAGCTGGGTGTGGATTGCCCTGGCGGCTTAAGTTCGGGTGTACCTCTGTAAGTACAAATACTTCCGATTGCGCTGAATCAGCCCGTTGTTAGAGCTGAAATTCTCTTGATCTTGTCAACTTTCGTGCTTATTACGTACATATCCTCGTGACGAAAATCGTGGGTACGTATAATGACAGGCAGCTAATTTACCGTTAATTTAGGTCAATCTCTGCCTCGACTTCGTACGCTTCGTCGCCATCTTCTTGCTTCTTTGCGCCCATTTTGCAAATAGCAATCTTCTCCACCGGAGCCTCCTCCATCCAAACAAAGTCACCGTACCGATCCAGGATCCCACGCGCGTCGATTGTCGGCTTCTCGTGCCTTTTCCCACGATTCCTGCCCTTGACGTATATCGTGTTGATAATGGTGGCGTGTAACAGCAATGGGCGATTCTCTACTGCCATCAATCCGGCTTCCTGAAAAGTTGTCCGCAGCTCCTCACAGAACCTCAACAGGGTACCTTCGTTGTCGACTGGTGAAGCGTAGAGCACCGACGATCTAGATGCCGTTGGCTGCATTGAGTGGAGACCTTTCAATGTCACGGATAGCAAAGGGGGCGGTGACCCAGAGGGCTCTTCCGTTGTATCACCTCGCTCTTGAGCTGAACCTGCAGTGGCGGGTGTGGCTTCAGCTGCCTTGATGTTTGCCAATATTCTCCTGGGTACTAGCGTCTTCAGGAGCGCCACAGCCTTCTCTAGACCTTCGTCCTTCGGGAAGCTCATGACGCCGATTGTCAGGTGAAGCGTACCGAGTGGTCGGACGGCTTGCTCAGGTATGGCAAAACTGTCCGGACTGGTAACATCCGCACTAAAAGCGGATAGATTCGCCGAAAGTTGACGACGAGACGCCCCATTGACAAGAGGCAGACACAAAAAATGCGTAGGTGAGGGCCGCGGCGGCATATCGAAGAATTCCCGTAAACTTATGCCTGTATTGGAAGTAATGAACTTATACGTTATTCAGTCTGGCCCAATGTAGAGGACGAGAAAAGTCATGCTACAAACCTCACAGCCAGACAGGGTAGTTGATGTATTGTTAGTGCTGAAAATATAAGCTCTTCGATTTTAGATGTTGATGCTGCCAGAGTTTAGGATTCCAAATATAGGCTCCAAAATAGTCCACGTGCAAGCCATCAGTTAGCGACGCTCAGCGATGATTGGCCTCCATAGTGTATGCAATTCAAGCGCAAACTCCTAACTCACCACCTCATTATCGAGTCTTAAAGTCTAGGGTCTTAGATTACCTGACATTTACCACAAGACTAGAATCGTATTGTAAATCACTTTAGATCCGCAGACGGATGACCTGCATTAGCCATGCACGGAGAAACAAGCACCGACAGCTTCTGCATCACAAGGCGAGCACGGGCGATATGACGTAGGAAGGTACGTCAAGACGTACCACCACCAGACACCATAAAATCCAAAATCGTAAATAGGTTTTTTTTTGAATCCCCATTGTCAGATAAGAGCGGGTAATGTCTATGAGGTTGAATATGAAGTAGGTCCGCGGAGGAGGAAACAGGTGTATTAGGGAGCGCAATTTGCCTGTCCGATCGTGAGAAGCTCTCGCTTCCTAAAAGCCTAGATGATCGTAGTTTGCGTCGTGCTCCGGTCTGTGTGCATTAACCGGCTGCCTGCAATAGAACCATCACAGAAAGTAAACCGCCCTCTTTCTCTACCTAATAATCGAAGCCGCGAAGTACGAGATGACAGGCGTGGGGTATATCTAAAGTCAACTGATAGATTGGTAGATTTGTCGGCTGCTTTCCCTCCCCTCCCAGAACTTCGAGCAGCCTTCATTTCTCATGATGCTCGAAGCCCCGCAGCAACAGTCGCACCTAGAGAAGGGCCCATGCGATGACTTATGGTCGCGAAGGTGGCCACATAATACAACTTCGAACTCAAACTGCACGTATATCCCAATTCGCCGACTAGGTGGAATTGAAGAAGTTCTTGAGCGTCTGCTCTACGTCGGCGTATTCTGCCTTGACGGTCTTGAGCGTTTCGGTGATTCGAGAAAGACAGAGAGCCTCATCTGTCTCCGGGGTACCATCAAGATTCTCTTTCTTGCCGTATCGTTGAATCTTCTCACAGCTGTCCTTGACTTTGGTCAGTCCAAGAGTTGCAGAGGAGCCTTTCAGGAAGTGACCAAGTCGGTACAGCTCATCCAGGTTCCGAGCCTCCCTAGACAAAGATGGATAGGTTAGCCTCGATAATCCACCGAGGGGCGATGGAGACTAAGGTCAAAAATGATATGAATGGCTGGGAGCGCATATGTCTGGTTTCCGTAGAACTTACAGAGCGGTGTCCATCTTCTCGAATGTCTCTTCAGCCTGCTCAAAGAAGCCAAAAACAATGGATTTGCTAAATTCACGGTCATCTTCACTGTCGTCCATCTCTAGGATCTGACTGAAGGTTACGATGTCGATCGCATCTCCAAGATCGGGCAAGTTACTAGTGTCATGACCGTCGTCATTCTGTGCCGGGAAACCGCAACCGTCAGTCATTTGCCTAACCATGAATTTTCTCAAAGCTGGATTCTCATTCATACCTGGTCGTTAGCAGCCATGGTGGCAGGCTGAGTGATGTAAGGACTGGTCCTGAAAGATAGCGCCTGTCGGGGGAGTCGACGATGATGGTGACAAAGGGACCCTTCAGGATGAGCCGAACTCACGAATCGCGAAAGGTAGCGGCGAAATTGGGCAAATATGTCTTGGGAAGAAGGTCGTGTGGGTGGTTTGAAAAAAACCGCGGCGACTTTAACCACTCTAGTGTTGATCGAGGCACCTTTAGGTGGGGTCTATCGGTAGCAAGTGATGGTGATGGGTAATGGTAACGAGTGATGGGTGATGGGGCGGCAGGTCGCACAGTGTAGGTATGCGTTTATTTGCCTGGTTATTCGCTCGTCGGCATAGGTGCCGAATAACACACTGGAATAATCCCAACTCTGTCTGATGGTTACCTGTAGGCCGGGCAGGTCAGGTTGTAGGTATCTGGCTGAAAGAGGTACCTACCTCATGCAGATATGGGTGGTACTTATATCGATTGTTCTGGGCGGTACATTGAAAATACGTGGGCACGGATGGCGTTAGGCCCTTCAGTGCTTAAAGATTACAGTTTTGGCGTACCTTAGGGGTTCTGTCAGGGTCTTTAGACAACGTCACCGTGCAATTAAGCTAGGACGCAACCTACCACGCAGGTGGGCAGGTGGTGCTAACTAACCCCGTAGGGTACCTGCCTAACTTTAAATGCCCATGCGCATACCCAATTTGGCATCTTAAGGTGGCCTTTCCTTACATGTAGGCAGCATTCACACCCACATGTACTGTAAGTCTAGGTAGGTACTCGAAAAGAAAGAAGGAAAGAGAGAAGCAAGACCATCACGTCAATGACTAACAAAGGAAAGAGAAAGGCTTCCTTGTCTGATTGTGTGATCATCGACCATCCCAAAAGTCATGGCCATGTAAGTGCAAATAATACATACCTACAAGTGGTATAGGTAGTGGTGTTAGTGGGGGAACAGGTATACCTCGCTACTAATAAACCCAACAGTCCGTTCCCTGGTCCCAATTGTGATTAAATACAGGCTATCGAAGGCTACCATCGCTACTAGAGGAAATCCGACCAACTCGTAAAATGAGCCCTACGCCTTATCCGCAGCAACTTCTCCGTTGGACTGGCACGACGCTGCGTCTACTTTACCTACTAAGAGGCAAGGATCCACGAGATTCAGCAAGCGATGGCAAGCGGAGGCGACTGATACGCCTGTTAAGCCCGCCTACCTGGTGGACCCCTTGATGCTGGACACCTAAACCCGCATGGTCGCTAGACACTCTTGTCGTCCTTATTCCCAGAGTCAAGAAAGGCCTCTCCACTTCGTGTTGAACTGGTTCGATCCCCATTATGAAGCCGAGATATCGCCATCAACATCGCGCAGCATGATCTAGGGAGAAGGTTGCGGGAAGACGGGAAGCCTCACCAGACTTTCCGCCTATCATTCGGTATAAGCATCGCTGGAATCTTCTATGATCGACGTTGACGCATCTCCTTGACAATATTGCATATTGCCCCAGTCCGCTTGCGTCTTTAGGACACATCGTACCCTGGGCTGCATAGTTGCGTTTCCGCCAAGCTCATCCTACCAGCTTATGATGCTACTTCTCCAGTCCTGTGCCGCTCGCCAGATCCAAGGTATTGGCGATACTTATATATGACAGAGCCGGAGCTATACTACTGGGACGGTGGCTCCGAACACAACGTCGCTCGACACCAGGCAGCTAGCTCACTAAATACGGGGTGCTACCTGCAGAGGTCGCAACCTTAAATGCCACCATATCTTACGTTCAAGCTTGGCCCCGGTGTTCACGGTATCTTTCAGGACTCTTTTCGTAGAAGATTTGGGGTTATTTGTCAGTGTTTCTCGATTCTTTCATTCTCCGGGCTAATGGAAAGCCTCATTAGGGCTTGAAAAGTGCGTGACCGCGTCCACTAAAGTACAAAATTACCCCCGTGGCTGAAGTTACGTGGAAGGGATTGCTGCATGACTGGCCTACCCATACGACGAAGTGAGGAATTTCGGACGGTGGGCCAAAATAGTTTCCGTCTCATGGTTGCGCCTAAACTTACATGTACTTGACCACCTTACTCTAACTATAACAGAACGGAGTTTTGTATACTCTCGCCTCCCCATCCCCCCCTTTCTCTCACGGTCCGTTGCTAGAGTGGCATCGTGAACCCCTCCGTAACACGTCGCGCCCCTGCACCGAGGGGTTGGTCACGTTGTTTAGTTCGAATCTTTTCCGGGTCTCCACATGCATCTGATGTTGAAGTGGGGGCTTCTGTCGGGAAAACGTCATAATCCAGACCCTGGATTCCCCCCGTGTGACGTGCCACAACACAGTGCCGCGCGCACCTCGTCGTTCTCCGTAACCGTTACCTGCGCAACACATGTGTGTCTAGGTTATTCGACTTCGGCTCAACAAGGCCATCAGACAATGGGACCTCGACTCGGCGGAGTTCCAAAGACCGGATGCGGACAGGGGTAGATCGATTCCACATGTTCTACATACATGTATGTACATACACGCGCAGCGGCATGCTACATTATATTCGTCACATTTCATGTGTGCATGGTAGCCTTGACGGGTAGGTGGTTCAAGGTTATAGTTTGGCTGGGAATCCATAAAAGGCAAGGATGAGATCGTCCTCGTTTGTTCCCGCATCTCTCGGCTACTGGCAATCCAAATCCAATCTGCCAATATTCGCAATGTCCCTCCACGCACGAAACCGCATAGTCGCTGGCCGTCAAACACGGTAACTCCGCAAGGATTTTTTTTTATTTATTCACACGAGATTCGGCCAGCATACGCTCGCAACCAGGAATATTTCATAAAATGCCTCGCTTATAATATGATATCTCTGTGGGTATAAGTGGAGTACTTGATATCGCCTTCGTCTGGAACAGAGCGCATCCACCGCACTAGTTCTTATAAATTTGGACCGTCAAGGCATCTACTAACAGTCCGGAGCTCATTTTTCATTTTCGACCAGATAAAGAAACAGCGATCGACTTCAAATCTTGCCGGATTCGATTTAGCTGAAGTACCTAGCGTACGTCGCAGGCAGTATAGATACCTGACCTACATGGAGTATAATGGCCAGTTAGACGTATGTTGTCAAGGCTAGGAGCCATCACACTTTTTTGACACTATTGGTGACCTGTCTGATTTGAGAGGCCTCGATTGTATGCCGGCTGCAAATATTACGAGTGAAAAATCCTGTTTCGGCCTTGCCTTGAGCTAGCAGCTGAACAAACCTCGCTGTGGATTGGCTTCCAGATATGCCCGTTGCCTTCCCCGCACCACACTGCGCCCAAGGCAGTAAGCAGAGCGGGCATATCCACGACCCACGTACGTAGTCGGGCTAGGTACTGCTCTTGCTCTCATGCTTCCTCTCGGTGCGGGTTGAGTAACCATCTCTACGGGGTCTAGATCTTGACACAGTTGGGATCTTATTAAATCGGCAATTTCACGAAATCCCCAGTCAAGAATGCCATGTAGCTTGATAATCAAAGAGAAAAGCCGGTGCTCTATTATTAGTAGCAATTTATCGAGTTTTCTTCGCGAAGAGTCGTGTACATCCATTTCTAACGTCCGAAAGGGGATGGGTTCCCGTCGTAGAGTAGGTTCTCAGCGCGGCTGCAGTGTTACTCTCCAACGTGAGAATCGGCTGCCAATATTACATATTTTGCCCATTTCTAGACATGTCATGCAACGCCGATACAATATCGTCCAGCATCTCGCATTCCCCGTGAAGCATTACAGCGGACGTTGTCTCAGACCTTAAAGTAATACTTTGGACGCCACAGTCAAGAGCCAAGCTGCATCCTGCCAGCCACCTTCATCTGGCTTCGGTGGCGGGATTTGTTCTTCCGGCATGTTCGAGACACCTTCAAAATCCACCGTGCTCGCACTACGTGGGAGATGGCTTCCTTCTGTCTCACCGTCTGACGTCTCGCCGTCGGCAGTGTCCGACTCCTCGTCATTCTCCTCAACAGAAAATAGAGACCATACCCACGAACCCATGCCCCCATTCTTTCTATTAACCAGTTTCCGCACAGCCGCCTCGTCCGACTTGCTCGTATCGATCTCGAAAGCCTCGAGTTTCTCGTCCAGGCTCACGAAATCTGGGCCTTGTATGGATTCTTCTACTGGCACGTCTTGGCCAAAATAGCCGTCATTTGCGTGACGCTCCACTGGCGTCTTTAGGTGAGCCCTGCTTCCGACTCTACTCTGCGAGCGGCTGCCATAACGGCTTCCTTGTGAGAACGCATCCTCGTCTACGCTTGCCATGCTGCCACGACGGCTGCTCCGTCTGCTGGTAAGCTCTCGCTCCCTAGCCAACTCTCGTTCGTATGCCTCTTCCTCGACATCACGCATCCCAGTCAGGCTTGTTGAACTTGCCCTCGAGACAAGCCACGCTTGGCCCTTGGATTCGCGTGTTTCCGAGCTGATCAAGGCCCCTGCACGCAACATCCAGTCGCTGTCGCCTCGTTCTTTAGTGCTGGACGACCCATGATGACGCGGGAGAGGCGATAGTGTTCCCAACCCTGCTCGCCTCGCACTTGACACAGCTAGGTGGGTGGTAGACTTGCTCTTGGGTAGCTTCGCCTCTTGGGGGTCATGGGTGGAGGAGCGACGGTGGCGGCTGGGCGAGTTGCCTCGAGTGCGAGGAGGGGACTGGAGTAGTCGAGGGGTCGTAGGGGCGGATTTGCCCTGAAGATAGGAAACATTATGTTGGAATGGCGACGCGCCAAAGTCGGGGAGGGCTTCAGGGTCGGTCAGGGGCAGCCTAGATGTGAGGGGTGCTAGCGAGAGGTGTTGGAGGTTCGTAGTCGATCGATTTTTCCGGCGTGCCTGGTTAGCATGCTGCTTGTACGCGACGTCCATTGTTTGTCGGTTTTCAATCAGTATTCTCAATATCCAAGTAAAGCAAAATAAGATCAAGGCAGAGTGCAACAGATAGCCTAAATGAGCATTCCAATTGGATTATGTACAGGTGGGAGATCAAGGAATGAAGTTGGGCGAAACTGTTGAGTAGGGAGCCACCTATGAATTTTGATACCGGGAATTGGACAATGACTTGCAGATCCCCCGGCCGGGGGTCGGTAAAGCTTGCTGAAGCTTTGCCCACTCAGCGTTGGCGGCTGGCAGTCATTGATGCTGTCCGAGGCGCTTGTGGCCCMCCCGCCGAGGTTTCCAGACCCTGGCGACGCATTGGCCAAACTTTAAACAGATGGGACCCGGTTTGGGTACACGGTATGAATCAAGCTTTTTAATCCATTCGCACGGCTTTATAGTCGCCGTTACCAAAGAAGGTTCGATATCACAACTTCCATTGTCAGGTGCGTGAATAGTGAATAGTGCGTTAATACAACCTACACCTCCGCGGTCTCGCCCTTGCCGAGCTAGGCATTTCCAAGATGCGTAACCTCCGCAATATTCGGTATAATTCTTGGGCGTCGTCAACCGATCTAAATGAGGACGCCATCACATCGGCATGCTGGGACCCGGCCAAAGATGAAGTTTTATGTACTTTCGGCCCGAGCGAACAAGATGGCCACATCCGCCTCGTGAGAATCTCAGAACACGTGAGGGCCTCCTCCATAGACATGTGAGTTTCCAATGTTTGCTCAAGAATCATTCGATTTCCCTTTTTACTCACAACCTTCGTAGTGAATGTCAAGATGTTGCATCATGGGATGCTCCCAGTCCAAATCCGGATCTAGCCGTTGACAGGGTTCTAAACTCGCACCACTTCGGCGATAATCTCAAAACCTGCCTGGTCCTTGAAGGTGGCGACATAGTTGTTATCCAAGAATCCGAGGGGTCGAACCCTCAGGATGGAGTCCATATTGAGATCGTGGGTTCCATAGACGAAGGCATCACGGCCGCAAGCTGGTCTCCAGATGAGGAGCTGCTGGCCATCACTACCAAAGCCAACACCGTCGTCTTCATGAGTCGTAATTTCGACGGCATTGCTGACATGACTATGACCGCCGATGACCTTAAAGCCTCCAAGCATGTCTCTGTTGGTTGGGGTAAGAAGGAAACACAATTCCAAGGTAGGGGTGCCAAAGCCCTGCGAGACCCTACAATACCAGAAAAGGTCGACCAGGGTGTACTTAGCCCTCACGATGATGGAAGTACCATCATTAGCTGGAGAGGCGACGGCGCATACGTCGCTATCAATTCGATCGAAGCAGGTGTCCGTCGAGTCATCCGAGTATATTCTCGAGACGGTGTCCTTGATAGCGTAAGTGAACCTGTTGATGGCATGGAGTGTGCCTTGAGCTGGAGACCAGCTGGAAACTTGATGGCTAGCATACAACGCCTCGAGGACCGCGTGGATGTCATCTTCTTTGAGAGAAATGGTCTCAGACATGGTCAATTCTCTCTGAGAGCCCCTGAAGATAGGACACTCGCAAAGGATCAGATACGGCTTGATTGGAACTCGGACTCCACTGTCCTGGCAGTCGCCCTTGATGACCGCATTCAACTATGGACCATGGGCAATTATCATTGGTATCTAAAACAAGAGATATTCACACGGAAGCGACCACTTAGCCTTACGTGGCATCCCGAAAAGTCGTTGCGCCTCGCATCGGCCTCCTCAGGTAAGTTGGGATGTATCGAAACTACGTTTCGACGCTAAGAGCTTGCAGGTAAGCTGTTGCTCGCAGAGTATATCTTCGAGATATCTCGTGGTTCACTCACGCCGCCATACGATTACGGGGCTGTTGCCGTTATAGATGGCAAGACCCTTAAACTCACTCCTTTTCGGACGGCTAACATTCCACCACCCATGGCATTGTTCGAACTCCAAGCATTATCGCCAATTGCCGATGTGGCATTCTCGCCTGCGAACACATTTATGGCTATTATCCACCAGTTTGGCGTAGATGTGTATGAATGGAAGGTTAAAGAACATCGTTCAGTAATCCCATCTCTGGTGGGTACCGTTTCTCACGCCAAGGATAACTCGGACGAAGACTATGTACCGTTACAAGTAGCCGTTACTGAGAACAGTGTCGTTCACTGCCTAGGGTTCGAGATGGGTCCAGACATCCGGTCATATCCTTTTGACAAATTTACTGGCGAATTCTCATTGAACTCGAGCATCTATGCAGGTTCAATGTTTGGTTTTGTGCGTCTAACCCAGGCCGGCTCCACTGAAGTCCTCGTTCAAGATTGTCTGGGAAGGCTCCACGGCGTTGTCAATCAACAGGATGAGTTGTATTCAATCCGCCTCCCGTCTCAGCTACCTTGGAGCGAAGTCATCGACCTAGCCGGCAATGTTATTGCAGTTGGATTGTCCAGGAATGGCCATTTATATGCAAATTCTCGCCTCCTACTCAAAAATTGCACATCCTTCTTGGTCACACCAGCTCATCTTATAGTCACGACGACTAACCATCTAATCAAGTTTATCCACTTGGTAGACGTTGATAGTGAGACTTATAAGTATCTCCCAGTTTGTTCATAGCTGACACATTTTTAGACTTAGAGGTGCCTCCAGACGACCCGGAAAATGATGAGAGATGCCGTAATATCGAAAGAGGCGCGCGGCTCGTGACGGCAATGCCCACAAACATGAGTCTGGTTTTACAGATGCCGCGGGGAAACCTGGAGACGATATACCCTCGAGCTATGGTTGTGGCCGGAATCAGGCAACTAATCGATGCCAAAGAGTACGGGAAAGCGTTCTCGTATTGTCGGACACAGCGTGTGGACATGAATATTCTGTATGACCATCGACCAGAGCAATTCCTCGCGAACGTTGGCCTTTTCCTTGACCAACTTAAAGATGCATCATATATTGATCTTTTCCTCTCTTCTCTACGGTAAGCTTCCTTAGATCCTGTACATGAACCTAGGCTTGACACGATGCAGCAATGAGGACGTTACGCAGACGATGTATAGAGATACTAGGGGCTTTAAGAATCAAGAGTTACCAGAAGTCGCTTCTAGCGGTGCTGGTGGTGCTGGTATTGAGGGCTCTTCGAAAGTCAACACTGTCTGTGATGCTGTGCTATCTCATCTCCAGTCCCGCAAGATCAAGGACCATGATACGTTACAGAATATTATCACAGCTAACGTCTGTAAAATCCCGCCGGCTTATGAAGATGGGTTGCTGGTCGTTGCTACTCTCATGCAGGAAGACGAACAGCTTGCTGAGAAGGCTGTCGAACATATCTGCTTTCTCGCGGATGTCAACATCTTATACGATGAGGCTTTAGGTCTTTACCACTTGGACCTGGCGTTACTAGTTGCACAACAATCCCAACGAGACCCCCGAGAATACCTTCCGTTTATTCAAAATTTACATCAACTACCCGATTTGAGGCGTAAATTCGCCATTGACGATCATCTCGGCCGGCACGAAAAAGCTCTGGCTCATCTTCAGTCCCTCCAGGCACATAAAGAGGCCCAAGATTATACAGTCAAGCATGCGCTCTACGCCCCAGCGCTGAAGCTCTACCGCTATGATCTACCTAATCTTACCATCCTCACAGGCCTCTACGCGAAATATCTCGAGTCCAAGTCTAAGTTTCGGGAAGCAGGGCTCACGCATGAGTCCCTCCACGACTATACGTCCGCTACTAAGTGCTACCGCGCTGCTGGTGCGTCTTGCTGGCGCGAGTGCCTATTTACGGCACAACAACAATCACCACCGCTCACGTCAGACGCACTTGCCGACCTCGCTTCAACTCTTGCTGAGGCATTGTACGAGGCTAAAGACTACGCCTCGGCGGCAGCAATCCATATCGACTATCTAAACTCCCTCGAAAATGCCATTCCCTGCCTCTGCAAGGGCTACTTATTCGCCGACGCTATGCGCCTCGCCGCACAGCGTGGACGGCCCGAGCTTCTAGAAACCGCTGTCGACTCAGGCCTTGCGGAGGCACTAAGTAGCAGTACTGAGTTCTTTGCAGACTGCAAAGCACAGCTGCGCGCCCAAGTGCCGCGGATCCTTGAATTGCGCCGCAAGGCCGCCGAAGACCCGCTCGGCTTCTACGAGGGCGAGCGCGCTGGCGCCGGCGATCTCCCGGACGACGTGTCGGTGGCGGCTAGCTCGCGCATCAGCACCAGCGCTAGTCTGTTCACGCGGTACACGGGTAAGGGGGCCGGCAGCGTGGGCACGGTGGGCACGGGCGTCAGCCGCGCCACGAGCAAGAACCGCAAGCGCGAGGAGAAGAAGCGAGCTCGTGGCCGCAAGGGCACCGTGTACGAGGAGGAGTACCTCGTGAACAGCGTGCGGCGGCTAGTCGAGCGCGTTGAGGGTACAAAGTCAGATACCGAGCGTCTTGTCTTTGGACTCGTGCGCCGTGGCATGCATGAGCGTGCTCGAGCCCTTGAGAGTCTGGCTGCGGAAGTGGTTGAGGCTTGCAAGGCGGCAGTTAAAGAAGTCTTTGCAGGCGCTGGGGAGAAGAAGGCTGCTGAGGAAAAGGAAGAGGGTGATGGGGAGTGGAGACCTATGGGCGCGGATGCGGTTCTACTTGAGAACCTCGAGGCTGCCTGGCGCAAACAGGAACCTCCTAAGATTACGGGATTGGAAAGGCTGTCGTTACTAGGCTCGTAATTAAGGGGAAGGGGGAATTTGGGGAAAGGGGATAGATAAAACTAAGGTAGGGGATCACACATGATAGATATACGTCTGTCTCGCCAAGAATACATGTCGGTCATAAGCTCAGTGCGCCTGAATGCATTATATACATTTATGGTACAGGTCTAAGTGATTTTTCTTATTCTACAACTAGCCTCTTTTCATGATGCCGGCGGTGGAGGGTCCTGGACTGTTGTTTCTGAGTTGGTAGTGTCAGTGATTTCAACAGGCGCCGAACTACTACTGCTACTAGGGGCTTCAGCTTCGGGTAGAGCTTCGGGTAGAGCTTGAGCGTTTCTGGTCCTCTCCATATTCTTCGCCATGACCTCGCCGATCTTCTCGAGCATCTCGAGGGTGAGGCGCGGCTTGCCCTTCTTCTTCTTGTTGGCGCGCTCGGCGCGGTGCAGCTCCTGCAGGGGCGTGCGCATGCTCTCCATGAGCTTCTTCTTGTCCTCCTTGGCCTGGTCCTCGGCCTCGAGGCGCGCGATGTACTCGGGGTCGTGCCGCGTGCGGAAGCGGCTGTACTTGTTCCGCAGCTCGTCGAGGACGGACTCGGGCATGGGCGGGCGCAGGAGCGTCGGCACGAACGTCTTCTCCTCGACGTCGATGCGCAGCGTGTCGCACGCGTAGTCTTTTATCTCGGGCTTCTCTTTGATGGGCCATGGGATCGACACGTTGAGACCCGGCACGATGCGCGACCACCGCCGCTTGCCGGTCACCCGGTCGTGTATCATGCCCGAGTGCACTAGCTGGTTGATGATGACGTCCCGCGTGACGCCTGTGACGGGGTCCTTGAGGGGGTGGACGAGCCGGATGCGTGAGATGGGTATGGGGACTTCCATGTTGAGTATGGAGAAGTTGTCTTGTTCGCGTAGCGGTATTGCTGATCGAAGATTGCTCTATGGGTTCAGTTCTGTTAGCTTCATCAAGCCCATTGCGTATAAAGGGCAGGCTGTAATGTTCTTTTTTACCTTGTTCAGCCCCTCAACCGTGACCTCGGCCTTGTCATAGTCAATATTCGAAATCTTGCCAATCCGCCCCTTGTCCGGTCCGTCAATCAGCACGACCCTGTCCCCTATGGTAAGATTGAGGTTGAAGGCACCGCCGGCCCACTGACACCGCCGGTTCCGCATCGCCAGAGAGACATGGCCGTACGACGAAAAGCGGCCTTCGCCAATGGCTCCCTTGGCGCCGGCCCAGTCGCCGACGTCTCGTCTCGGGGCCAGCGGGCCCAGGTTCCAGTCGTCTTTTATGGCCTGCTTCGCCGCAGAGAATTCTTCCTTGACCGACTCCAGCTGCTGTTCTTGCTGGGTCATTGTTTCCTTCTTGTCCTTCTTGTACCACTTCAGGTCCTTGGTCTTCGCGCGCTTGGCGACCACCCGCTCGGCGGTGGCCACGCGGCGGAGGATCTTCTGCATTTTTCGGAGATGCAGAGATTGGACGGCGGTACGGGCCCGGGGGGTGGTTTTTTTTTTTCTTTCTCTGCGTGAGGGCCGAGATTTCTTACGATCTCATGGCGTGCGTGGGTTGAAGCTGTTCCGCCGGGGCCAAATTTTTGAGGGCCAATTGGCTCAGGGTCGATGCATCCAATTGGCGTAGCGCAATTGAAAGTCGGCTGGGGGGTAAAAATGCCCCGGAAAATCCAGACTCCGACAGAACCAGTGGGTCCAGTGTACCTACACACACTGAATGTCCACATGCAGTGAAGGTACTATCTAACAGGTACCCGTGGACCCCGTCTAATGCCAAGACCAAAGACGTGACCTGCTTCCAAGCTTCCAAGCTTGCGAAAGGTGTTGGTCTATCTTCACCTCATACATGTACTGCTGTTGAGCTTGAGCTTGAGCTTCTTATCAAACCCCGAATACATGTTTCAGCCGAGCTTTCCAGTCCGATCTGACGCCATTTTGCCAATCGACAACTACCTCGGATACAGCGACAATCATTGCCTAAAACGATAACCCGCTCTGTTGTGAATGGTGTCTTGAGTGGCCAGATGTGATCGTGCTACAAGATATTACTCCGGGTTCTGATATACTGTTCAACCATCTATCCAACGTACCGGATCCCCAGTTACACGTATTGTATGTAAATAGGTCCATGTCGACTTGCGACCATCCGACGGTGCAAGGATCTTTACTACATACATGTATTATACTTGGGGCAGTAGATAGCTAACACCGCCATTATGCATTTTCGTTTGCTATCAATGCATTACGACTTACCTAGATGAGGCCTCATGACGTCGACGAACATCTTTATCTCCTCAGGAGCATTTCCTGCAAGCTCGGCAAGATACATATATAGGCCATACATCACACATAGGGCTCGAAAGTCTCATCAAGCCCGAAGGTTTCGGCCGGTAACCCACTTCGAACGTTCTAGGGCGGAGATGGAGCTAAAGCTTCAGTGAAGAGAACCGTTGATCTAAACTGATGCCGACCCGTTTTGCGAGCTAGCAGGTCTTGCATAGCTTCTGAAAATGTTGTATCTAATATCTTAAGTGTGTTTCATCAGCATGTGGACCTAATTCGTTTGCCCTGTTTCCAAATACCTTTATCGATACTGAACCGCCGTCATTTTGTTTGTTTGTACAGTGTCAATGTTGATGCGAGCTGTCGAGTCAGTTCTTGATCACAAGCGAGCCAAGCCACAGCGACTACTGAGTCTTGCCGCCTCGGCCTAACCCATTCGGTAAGAAATGAACTTGCCAATACCGTAAAGGTAATTAGCTAGGCGAGCCAAATAGACATGATGAATAAAAAGGAGAAGGATCCAGCACGGGGGACTGGTGGCATGAAACATAGTCATGACGGCTTATACGCGTATGCCGAACCCCCACAACTCGTATCAACCCAGTGGTCGAACAAAGAAAAGCAGATTGCGCGATAGGGGAGAAGGCGGAATGACATGATAATAGTACTGAGCCACACTCGCTCAGCTGAAGCCCGGATCAGCATATGGTTACTGCAGCATCAGTCGGTGAGAGCCTAGAGACGCAAGCTCCTTGAAGATCTCCTGGGTCTGTAGGTGAATTGAGTCAAACATGCCTAACCCTAGCTTGGCCTCTCTGCTGGAAGATGATCGACCGGCACGTCTTCCGTATCGTAGCAGCGTGGTCGGAATATATGCAGTGATACTCGCGTATTTTCAGTATTTGGGCTTTTTGAAAGTTCAACACCAACGCCTCCCTCTGAGTCAGCATCGTCCAACTCATAAGCTTGGATGATAAGATTTGAATGGAGCTACAGTAGCTTTATGAGATATGATTGTGCAAAAAATAAGAGCTGTGACTTCTATGTATTCTCACAGTGTGATATACACCTCCTGGCTTTGGCTGGTGTCAGAATGCGACTCTCTCTCACTCATCCTACCAACATTGGGATCTCAGGCATTCCCCCTGGATAGTGGTCTTCATTGTAGAATGAACAATGGATAATCTATGGATTGCAATGGCGAACCATAGTACGCAGTAGAACATGTCTACTAGATGCCTAGGTAATTCATTGCATGAAGAGCTCAGAATGTTTGAAGCAGACGCAAGCGCACAGGCCCACTGACGATATAGCCTGCATGCATAATTCGTAGGTCCAAGTCTCTTCAATGTTGTGAGACCGCTTTGTACAGGACCTTAGCGCATTTTGGTGGGTTGCCTCCTCGATTTCCGACGGCGCAAGGACCACATCCATGTACTTGTACCCCCCAAGGCAAAAGCCGAACCAGTCAGCCAGTGCGAAAGCAGAAGAGACTGAGCGTGCAGCGGGTACAGTACAATACATACGCAACCTAACCTTACATCCACTAGTTGAATACATGGGGAAGGTGTACCTGTAGATTTCAGGACTTTGGGTTGCTCTGGGTTGCTCGGGGGGTGCTTAGGTGCTCGGGTCGCTAGGACTAAGCACCAAAAGTGCCTACAATTCCTTAACAGGCTCCACTGAACCCTGCCCGCGTTAGGCCTACCTGGTGTCTTGTGCCTGTCCCAGTTCCAGTTGTCCCTTATTTGACCCGGCGCCGCCGCTTCTGTTGCTTTGGCGCTGCTACCTAGAAGGTTATGTACCATATGTAATGTAGTGCCTGCCTTATCCTACCTTGCTGGTGCTGGTGCTACCGCTGTCAATTGAGCAACAACCTTCCAACCTTTCCTCCTTCTCACATTCTCCATCTCTAATCTCCTCCATCTTCTTCCATCATCCAACCTCCAAAGGAGCAACTCGACGAACAACTGCGAGAAATCTTCCATCAACGCTTTTGACCCTTTTTTTTCTTTTCTTGCATATTCTCTGAATACCCCCGAGCAAAGGCCTTTTCCTTTTCTCTGCCCCTAATCCGACCGTCTTCCTTCACACCATGGCTGAGATTCGCCGAAAGCTTGTCATCGTCGGTGACGGTGCCTGTGGTAAAACCTGTTTGTTGATGTTCGTCGCCAACCCCCAGGACAACCCATTTCCGCTTCCCTGCTAATCTGAACCACAGCGTCTTCTCCAAGGGCACTTTCCCTGAGGTAAGAGAATGATGCCTCGTCATCATCATCGCTGCCTTTCTTCTCCCTTCTCCAACATCCGCCCGCGTCATCGAAACAAAGGGACACCGATCCAATCAATCCGTCCTTCGAGCTGCTGCCTTGTCGCCCATTGATACCATCACGAATCTCCATCGCCACCCAACATCCAAAAACAAGTGCACGGTGCATTATACTGACAAAATCTCCTTTTTAACAGGTCTACGTCCCCACCGTCTTCGAGAACTATGTCGCAGATGTCGAGGTTGATGGCAAGCACGTCGAATTAGCCTTATGGGATACGGCTGGKCAGGAAGACTACGACCGTCTCCGACCTCTGTCTTACCCCGACTCCCACGTCATCCTGATCTGCTTTGCAATCGACTCCCCTGATTCTTTGGACAACGTTCAGGAGAAGGTAAGCATTTTTCTATATATCAGCTATCTAGCGCTTCTCAGATAAGCAATTTGCTGACACGTGCTCTACCAAACAGTGGATTTCCGAAGTCCTTCACTTCTGTCAAGGCCTGCCTATCATTCTCGTTGGCTGCAAGAAGGATTTGCGTTATGACGCTAAGACCATCGAGGAGCTTCGCAAGACCAGCCAAAAGCCCGTCTCTCCTGAGGAGGTAAGTTGTTCTCAATCTCAGCCTCACCTTGCTTACGCGGCGTCTTGGAGCACATGACGTCCTCGTCTATGACCTCAGCCTCGCTCTCCTATAATGCTACGTGAGATTGTTAACAATCTCCCCCCACAGGGTGAGGATGTCCGCAAGAAGATTGGTGCCTACAAGTATCTCGAGTGCTCAGCCAAGACGAACGAGGGTGTCCGAGAAGTTTTCGAGCATGCCACCCGCGCAGCTCTGCTGTCTCGCAAAGGCCAGAAGAAGCACTCCAAGTGCTTAGTCCTTTAAGAAATACACAATACCTTTAGATACCTTCGATATACCGTCGTAATCCATCGTCGTCCTTCTAGGTTCATTTCACGGACGAGATATACAGATGACAAAGGGTTTTTGACGGACTGGAAGGGTTGGACCGCTTCTGCGTCATAGTCTCGGCTGGAGTTTGATTCGTCTACTCGTAACTACTACTTAGGCCGGCGTGCAACTCAGGTCAGCTTTCACATGCCTCGCATATTACAGCCGGGAGTATATTGGTGACGGGGTAGCGGGTTATCATGGTACTTGAATTCCCATGGATTGAGGAGAGAGAGGATAGGCAACGTGCTGCCGTTAGAGATGTGTGGTGTGTGGTATTTGTGTCAGATTGGCGAGACAACCCCAGAGAATACGGCTCTATATCATAAATCTTCTCCTTTTTGCTCTTGATAATTCCCGCGTCAGGCCAACCGGGAGATGGACGTTTGTTGCGCAGGGGCTACTCTTTCTATCTGTCTTTTTTCCCAATCATACTCCTTACTAATCCTCATGTCCTGCCTGGTCTCTAATCGCGTTCTATGATTTGGTCTACCGTACGCAGTGGACGTCCAGCTAGTGTATGTGAGGCTCGTAAAGCAAGTACCCCCCTAACGCCATTGGACACCTGTAGCCCCGTGCCATGCTCGTCCAAGTGGCTCCACTCCCAGAGCTCTACGGACTGCCTGCCTATGTAATCCGCCAGTGATATTAGCTGCAGCCACATTGGAAAGGAGGTCATATGAGTCGGTCCGGAATGCTTACACATGTAGGAGACGGTTCCAAAGACCCATGGTACGATGCTAGTAACCGCTATATACAATATGCAGCCATGACTCACTGGCCAGTGAGTTGCCTAATGATATGATACCGCAGGAGTAAGCATAGCTTGGCACCTCTGGATACGGAGACGGGCTAATGCTATTCGTGACGTTGCGTAGATCCGGGACGAACTCCTTGCCGAGGCTGATGATATGTATGGTTCGTGGTGATTAGTTCTACTAATAAAATTGGGTTTATACCAACGTAATTTACACATCGCGTACAAGTATTTACCTTCTCCTCACGAATAATTAGAGGGGAGAGTCATCAACAAGGGACTTGGTTTGTATTACAGACTACGAGATAGGCCGTGTAGAAGAATCGTCTGTCTGTCTGTCTGCTTAGAGGTGAAGAAGGACCGTTTGACGATGTTGAGAAAAAAGGGGGTGTTGGTTAACTACCAGTGCCGTAGAGGCGGATCGCCATGTGCCAGCGTCTCTCTCTCTCTCTCTCTCTCTGTGTGTGTCTCTCTCTCAAATTAACTCTTATCCTGTGAACACACTCCCTCTCGCGATTTAACCAAAATTCGTCGAGTTTGCCCGGTGCTCTCTGTTCTGCCCCTTACCCCGTGTACCGCGCCGGGCTTACACCTGCCCCCGTCCATCCATCCCCCCCCCCGTTAACCTGTTCCCCAGAAGCCCAAGAGAAGAAAAAGGAGCGAATGGTCTAGTATTGTGGTTGGTTTAGTGGGCGAGACGTGATAATGCAATGCCTTATTAACTCCCAAGCCCCTGTTTACGTTGTTGGTATGCCCATGTTGTTTAGGAGATTTGCGGTTAGACGGGGCAGGTCTGGCTACATATTAGCTCCGGCTCTCTTTCAGGTTTCGAGCTGTTAGGCCAGTTTATTTCATTGACTAAGAGGTATGGATGGCACAGGTGAGGAAATGTGAGAATAATGGAGAGCATAGATAGCTATATATATGCATATAAAATAATCATGAAAGAGCATGAGATGAGAGGAGCAGATAGCTGATGTGAAGATTAGAAGAGCGAAGGGGGGGGGGAGGGGGGGGGGGCGTCAAACTTACAGCGCCGCAGGAGCCGCACTTCTTGACGTCGCCGTCGAAGCTGGTACCGCACTTGGGGCAAGCTGAGTTATGCATGGTGGATGATTGGTGAGAGGCTGATATGCTTGGATATGTTTGCTCGTTTCTATTCGTCGTGGGTCAGCTAAGCACTAGGTCAAATAGGCAGGACGGTCACGTTAGCCTGCCCCCTCTTTCTTGCCCCTAGTAAGAGGGAGTAGGCAGAGATATGGCAGTACAGAACGCAGACATGTGAGGCGAGAAGGTTTTATGGGGTTGGTTCGAAGCTGAAGTCCGTTCACCTTAGAGAGAGAGGAGTGGCTACATAGGAAGGAGAGGAGCACACTTACAAATGGGGGAGACGGAGTCTGATCGCTGGCTGGTAGGGCAGATAGATGGCTAGGTGGTGGTAGTAGTAGATCTTGGGTGGTTCAAGAGTCTGTGGTGTAATGCAATGAGATGGAATGGAGATGTGAGGATAGGGCAGGGTATTTAAGAACCTGGGGGCTTTAGTATCGAAAGGGGGACTCTTGTCGTTCGAGCTTTTATAAAACGAATGTGACAGGGCGGGGTTCGGTGCAATCGGAAACAAGCATGGGCGAACGAGTGAGAGAGCTCAGGTCACAGCTATCCATCGTAACATGTATGACATCCTTTTTCTTCCTTGTTCGATCTTCACATCTCCGTACTCGTTTATTAATGGCCTCTCGGTTCCTTATTTTTCTGTCTCGTCCCGTCTCTGCTTCAACCMCCCCTGCCTGCCTGCCTAGCTACATGACATGCTTCTACCCATGCTTCCATGGCTCTCTGTACCTGTTGTTGTTGTCGTTGTTCTGCCTACGTATAGCCCATAGCCCACATCCACATACCTACCCTACATGCATACATGCCTGCGTACATACGTACATATGATACCAAACCTGTCTGGAGACCGTCGCTAGCCAAGTCATAGGTCCCGCTCGGCGTGGGAGCCTGCCTAATGGGGAGCGGCATCGATAGGTCAGCTGCTGCTCCACGGATTACTAGAGTTGGGGTAGCGCATTTGGCAACGAGATCGATCTGCCCCTTGGTGGGAAGCGGAATCCGCCTCTCGGTCTCCTACGTATCGTGTTTATAAGTTGATGTGCTACGATAGGACGGACGGTGGAGCTCTAGGACTTACACAGGACTAACCAACTAATAGGACTTCGAACAAGTTGAACAAAAAGGTGGAGGTGGTGATGCCCTGTTGGTGTGTCGTCTCTCGTGTGGCGTATGGGCGTTAATGCAATATGCGTATGCGTGCGTCTGAGTGCTCTACCTACATAACCTACATATACTAGGCGGGCGTTGCTGGCGTGGGTAGAAATGCGTATACCCTATCTAAATGTGGTGCTTTGCATCGGCCCATCGAGACGCGGTCTCACTATCTAATCAATCGTGCATGTGCGCGTCCATCTGTGAGTGGCCTAGAAAGGTCAACTGCAAAGTGCCGCGAGCCCAGCCAAACACACCCTCCGCGCGATAAGCGATACAACACACACATACACACCACACCCTTGCTGCTGGGCGCAGGTGGGTAACTGCAGACAGGCGGATCCCGACCGTCTGGGAGCATCCTCAAATCACAAGAGAGCCTTCCATCTCGGAAACATTAAGCCTGCAGCTTCGCCATGCTGCCACCGGGGCTCGGTGGCGTTGCCCCGATGATTCAACGTGCGCCAGCGATCGTTTCGATATTGATACAACGAGGAGCTGCAGCATGCAGTTTGCCTCTTATTTCCCAGGATCATCGCATTACATTGAGCGACTAATATACACAAGCACACGGCCAAGTCTATAAATCTAACAGCCTCTAGACGCACTGGGACGGCTCACCCCCACCTACGAGACGGATATAAGTTAGCCAGAGCATGGAGAAAGACGGGTAGCGACGTCGGCTTCAGAACGAACCTTTAATCACCTTGCCAATAGCCTGGAACATGCTAATGACCATCACGGCACACCCAAACGCCACAACGCCCATAGCGACGTATGTCTTCCACGATCTCGAGCTCAGTTTGATATAGCACAGCGGCGGCAGGATGTACGCTAGCGCGCAGGCGCTCGTCGCCCCCACGAGCTCGAACACGACCCCTAGATCACACGTCACCAGGCTCAGGGTCATGGCCGAGACGACCAATGTCGAGCTGAAGATCAGGTGGAGGTTCATATTAAACGGCTCGTTGGGGAACCAATAGTTGAGCATGACTTCCCGACATACGAACGCCTCCAGCGGCAGTGTTGTAAGCATGTTCAAGCCAAAGCAGAGGCGGGCGAAGGTCACCATCGTGTTGTCGGCCGGGAAGTTGTTGAGCACGTTTCCGAGCGTCTTATCGCCGAAGGTAAGGAAGCCCGCGAGGGCCATGATCAGACATGCCAGCATCGAGATGCCTGTAGAGTAGTGCGTCACTTTTGCAAAGCGATCTATTGTCGGCGTTTTTAGAGAGCCGTAAATTAGTAGAGAATTATGTTGACAGACGAATGCTATGTTTGGTCAGCTTTATATTGCCAGCGCGAGAAACAGTAGTACGGTAGACCTACCGAACGAAATAACACCGACAGCCTGAAATATGCCGTCGTTTATTGTAAGTAACGGTCTAGAGAAAGAGCCACGATCCGCCGCTGGTGTAAGAGCACTTTGGATAACGACCGTGACTAATATGATACCCATACTGATCAAAGCAAGTGTGCTTGCCTTCGCGAGCTATTGTTCTCCTTAGTCGCAAGATCAGAATGCCACTAGATCGTGATGGACTTACTTTTGCAATGTCTCTATACAACGCCAGAGGATAACTTATTCCGAGTATGAAAATAACAATAACGACCCTGCGATCCGCCAGGACCCAGAGTACGGGCATGTCGCTCAACCCAGGCCACACCGTGCGCAGCACCTGTGGTATTGAATCGCCGACGATGACCCCAAAGGCAACCATGCCGCCGAACGCGAAGGCCCATTGCGCAACGCTTATGGCGATCAGCCCTGTTTTGCCAAAGCAGTGCTCTACCGTGCCCTGGAAGCTGCTTGCGCCGCTGAGCTTGCTGTTGATTACGATCAGGCGGATGGTCCAGTCCACGACGATGGTCAGCCCGACAAGCAGCACAATGCCTGCGAGGAGCCCGGCATCCTTGAACGCGTACGGCTGCCCGATGATACCGGCACCGATGATGCTGTTGGCCATGTTCATGAACGCCGAACGCAGGCCTGATTTAGGCCGCGTGCGTTCCCGCTCGGCCCACTCGTGTACATCGTCGTCGAGGCTGTTGGCTAAGGTCACGGAGGGCGCTTCGATGTCGGTCAGCAAAGGGTGTCTCGGTGTCGAATGCTCGGCATCAGGGCTATCGGGTTCCGCAATGTCGAAGTAATCGGAGGGTTCGGCCGGGCTATCATGGCCGTTCGCTTGGGGCGGAATGTTGGTAGTGCGCAAGTCGAAACGCACTCGATTGGGGGTTCTGGGAGTCCGCGGTGTGCGGATGGAGCTGTGATGGGCGTCGTCGGTGTCGTCGACATCGGCGTCGCCCGGATGTACTATAATACCATCCTCATCCTCGTCCTCATCGGAGGCGTTACCCGCGAGCAGACCATGCTGCTCTTCACTTGAGGGAGCTGAGGTGAGACTGGTGTTTCTGTGTTGCTCTCTGCTAGAGCTATAAGACGTGGCCTTGGCCATTGTGTTGTTACGGTTATTACGGCGGCATCCTTGCGAGGCACAACAACTCGGGACCGTCCTCGACAACGGCTCGGKGTGTTGGGGACAAGTTCAATTGCTGCTCGTCTGATTCTAATGTAATGCAAGGTCAGCTTGAGCCGCGCTTCGTAAGGCAGTGTCCGATGGAACGATTACAGTACATTTTCTCCCTTATCATCATGTGATAAGCGGTACGTACTTGTCTTCTGTCATTACATTGCAGGGGGGTCCAGGGGTTCACAATTGGCTCTGGAACTAGACCCTTGCTCAAGTGTTTCTTGGGAGCTACCTTCCCGAACTTCGTCATCCCCAATGGTCGGTCCGATATTAACATGAGCTACTCTACATATGTACCTTCTAATCATCTGCCCCATAGCTTCGAGCTAGCTGTCCTCTCCTTTACAGCCTTCTAGCCATTCTTGCGAAGACACATTCCTTACGATAATGATATGAATTCTAATTCATCGATGACAAGTCAGAGATAACAAACCAGGTGATGGCAGCTCCTCGAATTGAAATGTTTCATTGTTCATTACATAATCCTACATACAATGCCTGACAGCATACGGGTGTGCCGGTCTTAGGCTTCTGCTGACCTTTTTGTTCCTTCGCTGTGGGTATCATTCGTGTATATTTCTTCTGTCTCACACAACACCGCGTTCCTCCTCGTATAGCCAGGGGTCAAAGCCTCCTGCCGTGTAATCAAAACACCTGTAATCCCTTTATATCCAAAAGAGAGTTGGCCCGTTGGGTATGCACCGTAATGATGGAGTGCTATCTGCTTGACGAAGCAGTCTCGCTGTATATATAAATCTGAGATGGTTGATCCCCCAAATATCATGTTTAATCAAATAATCATGCTGATTATTGGGACAAGACAGAGCAAGGACGCATATGCACCTGCTCCGCGTAGCCTCTCTCCCGAAGATTCGTGGCTGGGCGTGCTGGCTGCTGCCGCTCCTGATGTCGAACTGTCTGCGCTTGGTGTTCCGTTAGGAGTAAGTCCAACGCCAGAGTCAGTCGAGGTGGCCGTTGTGGCCGAGCCGGCTACTGTTGTTGAACCATCTGGAGCCTTCGTTGCAGTGGGACTAGTACCACCACTGCCGGAGTCTGCACTGGCGGCAAATCCTGTATTCATGATTAGCTTCTGTAGAAACACCGACTTCTGAAGTATGCTATGACTTACCAATCCGCTTCTGGTCCACATCGAATACAGTATAGACGTTCTTCAAAAACATATCCCCAAGAAGCCAGGCTCCAGACACAAATTCCATGCCATATATATTGCCGAAGCAAGTTCCGTCACTATTCGGCGCAGATGTAAAGTCCTTTGCGGAAGCAGTCCAGCTCTGACCTGAAAAGGAGAACGCGACAGAAGCATTACTGTTGCAAGGAACAGTATATGTCTGGCCATTGTCGGTGCTTTTGGAGTTGGGTACAAGCTTATAGAGGGCCGCAACGTCTTCAGGAGGACCGAAAGCGAAGGTTGTACCAGTATCAATATAAGCAAGTCGGTTTTTGACACCAGCCGAATGGCCATCATACAACACGTCGTCCATTGGAATGGCCCAACTGTTTCCGGATTGAATCGGAGTATATGATATGTCGCCCTTGAACTTGGCCTTGTTCGGTGCACCAAACGCTATTTCCCCATTATTCTCGCCGTCACTATTTCTAGACAGCGCAACTCCGAAGACGTTGGCTTGGATTAACTTGGCGTCCCTGACGTAGGTCAGCCAAGTGTTGGGGGTCATGGACAATCCCAATATCCCTTCGAAGGGAAACTGGGAAAATTGGTCCGAAGTGACGTTGGCAACCCCAAAAGGCATCGTCACCTCCAATCCTGCAATCGTGATAGTGTCGGAAACCACATGGCCGCTCACGTCCCCTGAGCCGTACTCAACTGAGTAATTATCCCCGGTGTCGTTGTACGTCTTGGAATCATTGGGTCCGAATGTATTGTGCTTGGTACAAGCGCTAGACGTACAGCCCGAGCCCATGACCCAGGTCGTACTGGCTCCAGTGTCAACAAGCATGTACATAGGCTTCTTTTCAGAGCCAAAGCTAGCCTCTATGAAGTACGAGTAGTCCGTCCCATCTTGATCGATTCCCACGGCGTTGCTCGCCGAGGGATTCGCGGCACTGACCACAGTGTAGTCGTTATCTCGATTGGTAAGAGCCGAGTCTTCGTTCGTGGTGGATCGATTCGGCACTTTGGACCCGTACTTGGTGGCCAAGTGGTTCACAGCCCTAGAGACTTTGTCCGCAAGATTCTCTTTCGACTATAGGATTAGGATTACACGTTAGTAACTTCTAATTAGGTTACCAAGGGTTTAACATACGCTCGACGGCTTCGGGACCAATTTGAATGTGACGAAACCGAGTTGTGGATTTGGCTTGTTCGTGGAGTCTCGTTCCTCTAAACCACCATGCCCGCTCGCGTCCTGGTGCCTAGGAAGGCGATGGAAGAAAGCGTGAATACCAGTAACCCATAGTAAGAGCTGTAGTGAGATCAAGGCTCGATGCATATTGGAAAGTTCCGCAACGTGGTTCAACGCAACCGACTCCCCCAACTCAGCTCAGAAATACCTGACGCCTCGGGTATATCGCCAGGGCTGAGTACTCTCTATAGTCAAGTGACAACGAACTAAGCCCGCCCACACATCTGGATCCAACACCACGCGGCCAATCCGAACAAAGAAGCTTGCTAAAGGAGGCAGCAAGCTATTTAAAGAGTCAATTGGGTGCGTCGAGGTCGATTAGCTCCTGCGGATCACAGCCCAAGAGTACCAGACTCTAGTGGTCTAGATATTATAGTATTAAAGATTAATGAGCGTCATTGGGAAGAACTGGCGAGTTAAAGAAAGTACGAAATGACCAAGATGAGAGGCCGGGAAAATAGGAGGTCGTCGATGACGAGTACGATTAATACAAGGCACGTAGGGTCTCGCGGGAGTATTCGATACGTGGATATGGATTCCAAGACAGGTGCGCCACCGGGAGAAACACGTTTGAGAAATAAGACAGACAGAAAATTCCAATCAGGCCGCCGCCCCAGTCTATTTCAATGACAAGAGAGCAAAAGTAAAACGAGGGATTATGTGGCGTTGGGGGGAAGACGACAATATACAAGCCAGACAAGCCAACAGTAGGAAATCGGAATGGCTGTGGAGAAGTAAAGGTGAGTGCGTATGTATGTGAATCTGTGGAGGTCGGCAGAGATGCAGCACGTAGAGGAAGGGGAGTGAACGGTCCCCCCTCAACCCCTGCAGCCATTGAGGTCCAGCATCTCGACCCTCCTGTTCCTTGGCTTTTTCCTGATGAGGATAGCGTGCAGTGCGGGATGGACGTAAGCTTGGTACGCTTGGTACGTTACCTACCTGCCGGCCGTATGATGACCGAAGCTGTCGACGGCTTCCAGGTCTTCCAAGGCCAATTTTCTCCGTGTCTGCCGCGAAATGATAAATCGCATCTACGCTAGGGAAGAACGCTCAAGGAACCCCCCTGCTGGTACTGTAGGGATAAGGGGAGATAGCGCCATTAGCGGATTCCCGGCTTCGAAGCTACTTAAAGGTTACTTTGGAATCCAATCCGATTATGGCGTTCCCCACGTACCCGCAGAGTACTCGTATATTATAGTGATCTGCTTGGGAAATTGGGGCTTCATCCAAGCCGGTCGGTGATTGGTCTATTCGTCACGAAGCCTTTTGTTTGCGGCGGAAAGTCCCAAGCAGCAATTCTCTACCACGTGTTGGTCTAATGAGATTCATTAAGTCGAGTACGTTCTAGCTCTGTCACTCCGAAGTTGGAAAATCAATCATTCAACCCAATACCGGAAGTGTTGGAACTTCAATTGGCGCCATTGAGCTTCCTGGCTGTGTAAAATGACAAGTAACAGAGCTCACGCCCCCAGCGATACGCAAGATACGCAAGGATCCCCATACAGTATCTGGAATGGTTAGATTGCTTGCAGGGACGTAGCTCTCAATGGCCGGGAGTTGGCTCCAGATAGGTGGAGATAAGGACTTGATCGGGAATGGATGGGCAGCCAAGAGACACATTCTCTGGAGAGACCCTTGCCATGAGCTGCCTGAGAAATCATATCGGTGGGTCAGGTCCTTGCCAACCCAGCATGCAAATCTCATAGTGGCCATCAATTGCTATTTACGAAAGATAGTTGAAGATATTCAGGATGCTCAAGCCAGGCTGGAGGGAGAATTCTTCGATAAGGTAAATTAATAGCGCTTACGTCGAAATAGAAACTAGATCCGATATGTTTGGCGTCAAGATGAGACTAGTCCAGGTCGGCCACGAGGTAGCCGAGTCCACGGCCAACTACGTAAACGGCGACGACCGACTCGAGAAACGGGAAGGCTTGGCACTACTTAGCTCCATGAATCGTCATTCCCTCTTCGACAGCCGCTTGAAAATCTCCGTGAGTTAGTCGGCCACTCGGTCTCGCAGGATGGTCAGGTGGCCATAAGTTTCGGGTCTTCGTAAAGTCCAGAGAAGGATCTTGATAATCGCCAAGGAGTGTCAGATTTCTGAAGCTGGCCGATATATGCCCAAAAAGTAAGGTACTGGGATAATAATAGGAGGAGCGTATGTACCTGGGCTGCTCACTGTGTAGTAGAGCCGAGCCCCCTGCGTTAGCCCAACACCGATTTTGAGCCTATCAGCGTCGTCTGCGCATCTACTGCCGAGCCACGTTTTAGGCGCTTGAGAATCATAGTTGCAGCGACTATAAACCAGTGCCCAGATACCTACGTTGCAGTTGATGAGCCTCAACTTGACCCGGATTGCGGTTTCMCCTCGTCCATTACGAGAAGGACGCGCGGAATAAGGGCGAAAACAAGCCATATGACATATAGCATCCGTATAGTTTGTTTCAGATTCTTGATCGTCTATTCTTAGGTCGGTGATTGCCTAGTTACACCTACTGTATCTGAGAATGCCAACGTCGAGGCCCTAATCTCCGATAGCCCACAGCCTTACTGAGGTGATTTTCATCATTCTGCCATATTGGACTTTGTTGGAAGGCAATATTTCTCGCACCACCGTCGCGCACTATCCAACGTTCTCCACTCGTCACTGTCTCTCGGCGTTGCAGAAACAAGTCTTTTGTTTACAGCCAAAATTAACTCAAGTTGGTCACTAATAAGACTTGTCGCCGCTATACAGCGCAGAAACGCCCAGACGGATTCACTTGTCCAACTAAATGAATCTGTGATGTCAAGGACCTCCACAAGCACCGAGGAGCAGATTTTGCGGCGGCATTCTCCGTCTTCAATCTTCCTTATGGCATAGACGAGGAAGCTCCAGCTAGAGATATCGGCGTGGTTCTTTAAGCAGAACTCCTTAACATCCGCAACAATAGATCCAGCAAGCTTTGGAGAAAGATCTAGCAAGAATCGAGCATGGTGCCAGGCAGGGTAGTTGCGAGGATGCCTGATTCCAGCTACCATTACAATGTCTTTGATATCGAGTTGCGGGTCTACAGGAACGCCGTAGGCTGCAAACAGCTGGAGCAGCCAACGTCGATGTGACCAAAGAGTAGGAGACTTCGTATGTCGATATAGCCTTGACGTGAGAAGGCTATCCACAAATTGCTTCTCTCTTTTTAATGCTAGCTCATCTGACTTGCTTGTTTCTAACACTGATGTGAGGAGCCGCTTCCGAGTATTAGCAGCTGTCAAATGTTCAGGGTCCATAAGGAGCAGCACAGCCGTTGCAGCAACGGCTTCCTTACGGTCCATAGTACCACCATTTTGATAACTCTGTAATATGCCGCGGGCAACGAAGAAGGCCTGAGCTAGCCTTAGCTTAGGAATTGCCACAGCTGCTTCATCTCTGAGATAGTTGACACCTGGCTCTAAGGGGTGGCTCTTTCCAAGGAATTCGATCTCCAGGAGTTGATTGTCCGGCAGATCCGTAAGTATTGTTGAGATGTCTTTGTATACTCTACCTGGATCATCAGCCGTCAAGCGAGCTAAGAGATCTTTGTCTAGCGAGCGGGACATTGCACTGGTCCCAGAATCGCTTTAGAAGGGTAACAAGATGATAACAGTCTTAGGTGTGTGACACTACATAGACACCCAGTCACAGATTCCTTGCCATCTTGGAAGACGAAGAATGAGATCAGAAGGCGGAAGAATATGTAGTATGACGATACATATAAAGAGGATGTTTTCAATTCGTTTTACTTACATGTATAATCCATATAACATACGCATGTACCTTGTGATCAGCCAGTGGTGGGGTTATGCTTGTTGGGCGAATTATGCTCCATAAATGCATAATATAGCTGACAACGCATACACCTAAGCCTCGTCAAGGTTTAATGGTGCATATCGGGAAAAGCCACGAATTTAGAGCTCTCTCAAGCGTCTCGTGGCCAAATTCATTTATTGTGACGTATCTTCCAAACTCCAGAGAAGCTGCACGGGAAAACGAAATGCTGTCTCTACTGCTCCTGGTCTTCCTGGTCGAGCTTGGCGCTCACCTTGTAAACACTGTCGGCGCTGCGACAATAAATAATCTGGTGAGGCTGGCTCTCGGCACTCTGAAGCAACGTCATAGCAACGGCTGACCATGATGTAGCTATGGAACCTCTACGTAGCCCTCCCGACACAAACCTCGAAGCAAGCAGCGGAGCAGAAGAAGCTACAGAAGGAATACCTTACTATCCGGCGAGACCTGAATGCTACGAGCAGCCAGGACCAGTTCGCGAAGTGGGCGAAGCTCCGGCGGCAGCATGATAAGCTACTGGAACAGCTAGAGAAAATGAGTATGCTGTCCCCAACACATTGCGGATGAGAAGCAGGAGCGATTGCTGATTGATATACGTTAAAAGAATCCTCCCACGATGCCTCGAAAGCGAACTTCGACCGTACCGTCAACATCCTACGCTGGCTAGGCACAACAGGGCTGAAGTTTCTTCTTCCCTTCTGGTATGCGAAACAGCCCATGTTCTGGCTTCCGCAAGGATGGTTCCCATATTACGTCGAATGGATTCTGTCTTTCCCTCGAGCCCCCGTCGGTAGCGTCAGTATCGCATCGTGGCAGACGGCTTGCACCGGTGTGGTCCTGTTGGTGAGCGATACGATCGCAGCAATACTGGGTCTGATGCTAGGCGCGAAGATGACACAGCAACAACCAGCCAAAGCTACCATGGAGAAGGGACCGATACCAACGTCACAGGAAGCAAAGAGCAAGAAAGATTCATGATTACTTGAAATACATAGAGGATACATGTGGATTAGGTTTGATTTGCCTAGTAGGAATAGGTCCGAGATATGAGGCATGTCTCTCATCTAATTTGACGCAGAGTTTTTCATCGCAGGAAGCTAGCAACTCTGTAACACGATTGAGATGACTCTTGGCAGAGTACTTGGGATTGCTCTAGGCAGCATATTGACTCTGGCGACCATCGAGAAAGGGGATCGCTAAAGCTTCGAAAGTGCCAACAGATCGTAGTTCTCCTACCTTGAGATAGATCTTGTTGCTTCTAACATAGGTACGCAACTCGAGAAGATCTCTTGAACGGAAATAATAAACATGGCATGCAACATGAATGGATTTCCCACACCATTACTTGCTCAATCATACAATCATGCATGTGTCATCAGATTCGTCCTGAATGAAGATTTCGTTGGTGAGAAAAGGAAAAACAAAGTTAATCACTAATAGTGCGCCATGAAATTTTAAAGACCAGGAACAAAAGAGAAGTGGGCACCGAGGGCTTAGAACCAATCACCAGCCTCTTATCTTTAGTTCCTGCGCCACAGCCAATCCTTCGAGCTGTCCAGGTGCGTCATGTGTGTACAGATGTACAAGTACATGGATTACATGTATCTCAGGGACCACATGCATTTTGGAGCCAACTAACTTATACGCCTCGCTGACATCTCAGACCTTGAACTGGCCAAGGTGGCCTTCGAAACATTGGATATTATATATACCGGCCAATACACGAAGCCCAACGACATGTTGATTATACCCCCAACAAGATAACGACACAATGGCTATTCCCTGGGGAGCGTGAGTATACTGTCCCCCCATCCAACCACATACAAAGCCGCGATATGGCAAACGTAGCAAGCTAACACGCTGTCTTAGAATCAAGTCCCTCCTCATATTCTTCGGGCCTATGCTTTTGCCCAAGGCCGTGAGCTACTACCGTTCCGTCCGCAATGCGCCAGCACGCGCCGGAATATCAATCCAACCCCTGCCACCCAAGGCCTTGCGCTCGCTCGCCATCCTCATCACCACCGTGCTGATCCTCCTCGTCCGCTCGCTGCCGTACTTCGCCCCCGAGAACGTCTTCGTGCGGACGCAATCGCGCCTGCAGATCCCCACAGACGTGCTCTTCAACCGCCTCGCCTCGCTGCGCCCCGACGGCGTCCTCACGCCCACCGACACCAGCCTGCGCGCCAAATTCGTAAACCTCGAATCCCGCCTCCTGTACCTGCAGTTCGGCCCCGAGGTCCTGGCCGACTGCCCCTTCTGCACGTCGGACGACCCGCGCTCGTACTTCTACTACGCCATCCCCGCGCTCCTGGCCCCGCACCTCGTGAACCTCATCATCGTCTCGCTCGCGACGTCTGATCTGGTCGGCGGCCCCCACGGCCCCAAGTGGCGCACCACGGCCGCCATCGCTAGCGGCCTGGGCGCCGCCCTCGACGTGTACCTGGCCAGCTCGTACAACCACCAGGCGAACGCACGGGCGACGCGGCTGGGCGACCTGGACCTGTTCTTCTGGGACGCGCGGACGTACCGGTTTATCTCGCTGGCCTTCTTCGACGCGGCGCTCGCCGTCCTGCTATACCTATCGAGCACGAACCGAGCATTTGCTACGCCGCCGAGCGCGGCGGAGCGGGTGGAGAGCGTGACTCGGCAGCTGCAGCTGACGAAGAGCCGGCTGAACGCGGTGGGCATTGTTAAGAACACGGCGATCCGCGACGAGGAGCTGCGGGCGCGCACGCAGATGTACTGGCAGCACGAGGGGCGGCTGATGCGCGAGGTCATGGAGGAGCGGGAGGTAGTCGAGGGCGTGAACGATGCGCTGCAGAACCGCATCAATATCCAGGACATCACGAGGGATGCCGATGCTTATGCCTTGAATGTGCTGCCGAAGATAGAGTATGCGGCGTCGGAGACTACTGTGGGATGATGATGGTGTTGGGTATCAGGTAGATGCCTAGGGACTGGAGTACGATAGACGGATTTAAATATACTGTAAAATTTGGCCTTGAATATAATATTAAATATGTGAAGACATGCGTATATGAACCGGCATGCAACTGAATAGATTATCTGCTGTCTTTAGATTCGCTGATCACAAGACTTCCCTAGTAGCCATAGGCCGCTTGCTAAGAAGCCAAAACGAGAAGCTTCTCATTATAAACAGTCGAACTAGGTGAAAAAGTGATGTTTAACAAGGTCCAAAAGTAACCACTTTAATAGCCTAGGTGATCCATCTTCCTCCTATGCGGCTACCTATCTCCAGCCGTTACCCCTGAATTCCGCCGGTATCCCGATAAACGCCATGAGATGTATGCTTTGTCTCTTTTTATCACAACTTGCTTGTAAACTGTACTTGAAACACAGAACAGATGCATTGTAATGCAGATACACGGGCAGATCTAGAGTCTACACTACCACAATTAAGTCCCTCTCGTGTCCGGCCGCGTTGTGCCAGCCGTGCTGGACATGCTGCCCTTTCTCGACCCTCCTGCTTGTGACGCTTCCTCTACACTTCGTTCCAGGAACCCGGCCCATAGATCAGCCAGTGATTCTTTGCTGGCCGAGGTAGGCGTCGGCTCCGTAAAGAAGTCCGCAGTGAGGGACGGCGTACTAGGTGTCCTGTGGAAAGGAGAGTTTGGGAGACGGAGACTGTTGGTAGAAGTTCCTGGCCTGGCCAACCCGGCCTGTTCCCTCTGTTCGTCCGTCCAATTTAGGAGTCCGGCGATGATCTGAAGGATTTGGAATTTCTTGGGATCTGACCGATCAAGGGCCAGGAACTGAAGGAAGTGGTTCGTAACAATTTGCCTATGCTAAGTCAGTAATCACGTGCGTGTAAGCCAGTGGACGATGCCTAACGAACCTGTCGATGCTATCCTCAGGCTTAGTCTTCTTGAGGTATCGAAGGGCCTTGGTTAAATGATCGTTGAGAACGATGGCCTCATGCCTCAGCTTGCCGATAAGGAGGTTCTTTTCCTTAACCTCCTTTTCGAAAGGCGCGGTTCGCTCCAGTTCTTTTTGTAGTGTTTCCTTCACCTTCTCCGCTTCAGTAGCCCTTGTATCCGCTTCCTGGACGAGCTTCTTGAGTGCTTGGAGCTGTTCCTCGGATGTCTCGACCATCTCTCGCAATTCCTTCTTGCGGGCTTCCTGGATCTCCTGCAGTGCTCTCTGAAGCCTGTCGACAGCTTGAGATTGACTGTCTCGCTCGGAGACAACTCGCTCATAGCTCTCCTTCAATGTCGAGAGTTGCTCTTCGAGCGCGGCTGCTTTCTCTGCCAAGCTCTCTCTTATTGACCGTTCTTCCATTGCCAAGACTTCCCAGTCACCCATGGCATCTTTAGCTGCTTCCGCCTCCTCCCTTAAGTGCTGGATTTGCCGCGCCATATCCTCCTTCTCTTTCAAAGAGTTGTGCTGTGAAAGGTTGTTGCGACTCCGCAAGCTCGATAGTTCCCTCGTGGCATCTTGTAGTTCGGTTTTTAGTTTCTCAATCTCGTCCTGATAGGTTTGTGCCCCTTTTTGAAGCTCCTCATTCTGGCCTTCCAACTCTTCGATACGTTGGTTTGCTTCTTCTAATTCTTCTTTCCCTCTGGCTAATCTGTTGCCGACACTCTCTTTGATTTTCTCGACCCTCTCCACGAGTGTTTGGTATTGCTCCTCGACTTGCTCCTTCGCAGCCTCAGACTCCTCTAGTTCCGACTTAAGTTGAGCCGTCTCTTGCGTGTGTGTCTCTTGTATGCTTTCCAGTTGTTTCCGCAGCTGTTCTACCTCTGCCCTCAAAGCTTCCCTCTCTTGTGATATAGCTTCCAACCTGGCGCTTGTATCTGAAGATTCGGTCGTCTGCTTCGTATTTGGCTCTGGGGCATGGTGTCCATTAGTACTCGGCGACGTGGCGTGTCCGTTGGCAGACTCCTTCGCCGTGTTCTACCAGCCTTGTTAGCTTTATTGTAGGACACAGAATCGAAATCGGTTGGGGTTCACCTCTCCTACGGCGGCTTCTGGCTCGTCAGACTCGTTGCCGTCGTCTTCGGGGCGGTCTCCATCTTGGTTCGTATCTGGGGCTTTGACTCCATCCTCGACTGGTTTCGACTTCGCGTTGTTCTTTCTCTTCTTATTATTCTTTTTCTTGGTACCTGAACGATGTTGTATCAGTATTCTGACCAGTCTACGAGATGGCAACAGGAATAATTGACGACCAACCAGTACTCAACTGTTGAGATGGCTCGGTGGGAGTCATTGTGAAATCATTCGGCAGGCTTTGAGTTCTAGCTCAATGGCATTGACCGCAGGTGGCCTTGAAATGTGATTGAGAGACGTTGCGCCGTTCTGCAAATCCACGATCCACGATCCACAGTCCACACGTAAGCCGTTGCTGTTTGATAAAGTCGCTGTACCTGTACTTACACAGATACAGGTGGGTTATTTTAAGCGACGAATCAGGTCGCGGTTGATTGATTGATTTAGGTACGTGGGTTCCACAATACAGGGCATCTACCAACCACTGTATCAGCGGGGGGCTATCAACTTCCTAGGAAGTCGGAAAAGCACAACGGACATAATCTCTTAGTCTCCGAAGTTCACGTAGGATTAAATATCATAGCACAATACACATTTCTAGAACTAACAAGAATCATAGAGTTTAAAAGGCGAGTCTTATACGAATAGATTTCTGAATTATCCTAGCCGTAGCTGTCCAAATTGATAGCTTTCAGAGTCTAGACCGTCTAGGCATGATGGTTGACAACCCTAAAGCTGCAGATAGAAAACATCCTATCGACCCTCGTATAGAGCTATCTCCAACGAATACGAGATCAGAGCCGACAAAGACTATACTAGATATGACTATTGACCTGAAGCCAAGCTGCTACAGGGGTCAAGTTGAATAGCAATTCTGGAAGTGATGGCATTGAGCATCTCTATAGCCCCGCCAGTGGCTTTTACAGTATACCCACCGGTGCAGGAGATGTGGCTTGATTTGAACCCGCGGACCACTAAATTCCTTAGCCAATTATCCATGTAAAAAGAGATTTGCAAATTTTGGGCTTTGCGAATCTTCTTTCCTCTTCACATATTTTTCTATCTTCGCCGGAATCTTTTAGAACCGAAGCTGCCTTCACTCAATTGTGATGCTCAGATGGCTGATTCATACCTCCGGCCGAAGTAGAGCGACAATTGCGCTTTATAATCCTGTTGTCTGCCCGATTTAGTCTACGGGTACAATGGGTTCGCTATGTGCAGATATCACAAGTCTATTAGAAGAATGCGTGTGTCTACGCAAAAGGAGTAGACGAGGGTGACTTAAACTACGAGCGACAATTCAATATGTGATTGATTCATACGTGCAAGCACCAAATTCCTTTGGGTTTCCGAATTAAAGAAAAAGAAAAAAAGGGCATCATGGATTTGTCGTAAAATATTGAATAACGCCTTAAACCCAATTATGCAGCTGACTTCTTTGCCCTTGAAGACCTCTTCCCCTTCTTACTAGATTTGACCGCATCCTGCTTGCTTATCGTGGCAGGCTTTTTGACGGCCAACTCATCACCCGGTGAGGTTTTGCTATCGCTCTTAACTTCCTCAACTGCGGCAGCTTCAGGGGCAGCTTCAATAGCTTTTGGTGCCTCGTCTTCAGCGCCTTCAAGAGCAGGAGTATCCTTTCCAACTTCATCAATGGACTTAATCTTAGGGCCTTCGAACTCGTAGCCCATATCCAATAGCTTCTTTGCTCGTTCGTTGCGCTTCTGTTCTTCCTTCGTGATCTTCTGCGTCCATGCCGATTCCGATAACGGCTTCTTCAGGKGGTTGCCGGCCATCTTGTTCCAAGGAACCTTCTTGAAACGCCTGTTCGAACCCTTCCAGAGGTCGTCGTGAATCTGGGACTTGGGGACAACCTTGACCTTCAGAATGCGGCCAAACAGCAAGTAATTGTCCATTGTCTTTGCGACAATCTCCGCGACAGGGGCCTCGGCGAACTCGATGAATGCGAAATGTTTGCTAGCACCCGTCTTCTTGTTTCGAGACATTCTTAGTCTTTCAATCTTGCCGAACTGAGAAAAGTAGGAGCGCATTTCGTGCTCATAGAAACCGTCTGTAATCACCAATGTTAGGGCCTATCTCGAGACGTAAAGTGGTTGGTTGACTTACGTGGTAAACGACCGATATATACTACACCACGTTCGCCTTGCGAGGGCTTGGAGGACTTGAGCAACTCCTTGGATTCTTTCGGAATTGTGCCTACGTCCTGTCCTTCCTGGAATACAGCATCCGCATCGGCTATAGCGTCTTCGTCATCGCTATCCACGACCTTCGCAAGAGCCTTCGCATTGTCCTGCTCATCATCCGAGGATTGCGCATTGTCATCTTCGCTGTTGACTTCTTCCTCAGCTTTCTTGCTCACTTTTGTGGATCGTGCGCTCTTGGAGGTCTTCGCGTCTGTTGTTCGATCGGTTTTGGCCTTCTTCGAACGGCCGTCGTCTTTCGATGGCTTAGATTTCTTTGCTGCGATTGGGCTTGCATCATCGGCCGCTAATTCAATTGTGTTAGCTTAGGTAAATCAAAGAACAGGTTGCGCCCTGTACTGACCTTTTCGCTTGGTAGCTGGAGCATCTGCTTTGGCTTTAGATGCAGGCTTTGCAGCCGATATGCTGGCTTCTAACACTGTTATTAGTCATCGCGTTGAAGTTAGCAGCATGTAGTTTAGAAACTAACCCTTTGTCTTTCTTTTCCTGAGCTCTGGCGCCATTTTGAGGATATCTTCCACGTTGTATTGTGGTGCTTGACTCCCGTGTGAAATTTCGAGGTCGAACTTTTTTTCTTGCGCCTGGTATTTTCTGCCGCTTGGATTTTGGCGGTGAATGAAAAAGTGCACCCCACCTTCCCCAGGTAGAAACTATGGGTACAAGCTACAAGCTAGCGCCGCCGCTGACTTTGGTTATTGGCGTCTTTCAGAAGGTGTGAATTGATTGATATGTAGCATATCGCAATCATTCGACGGAGAACATAAGCCTATGGTTTGAAGGCAGGCTATGTTTACGGATTTACTCCGAAACACATGAAATTTGTTGATATTCAGGCAAAAACTCTGAGCTTTCGTTGTGAAGCAATTCCAGACTGCTGGGGATCATCGTGTTTTAGCTACCTACAGAAAACCTGCCTATGACACCAGCCATCGACATATAAGCAGCCTGGCATAGTTTATCTTGAAAATATCTACGACACTCAACCTTCTTTCCGTGTAGTCAACTTGACTCCCCGCGAATTGATCTGAGGGTATCTATTCTTCAAGATGGGCCCCTCCAAGGAAGAGTTGACCCATAACGAGATCTGGGACGATTCAGCGCTTGTAAACTCGTGGAACGACGCTCTAGAAGAGTACAAGGTACGGCCCTAATTCCTGTTCTCTAGGTTAGCAGTAACTGGTATCTAATCGACACGATTCAGAAATATCACAGTATCCACAGAAATGGAGGCAACGTGGAAGACCTCTTGAAGTCCGACCAGTAAGTCCGCATGCACTATCTCGCAGCTTGGCCTCGACCCTCTCACGTGGCTTTGTACTCATATGCATGTATGCTTACACGAAGATCATTCAAGAACAACTTCAGATGCCAAGGATGGTACTGAGGAAGCCCGCACCGAGTCAAGCCCTCGCCCTCTCAAAACAGAACCCGAAATGAGAGGGGAAACTGCTGTAAGTCATGGTCCCGACTCTGCTCAAAGCCTACCCTTGAAGGGGATCCCGGGCGATCAGGAAAGCTTGGCCTAGATCTCCCAAGATTCTAACGAAACACAGAATGGGGAACAAGAAGACGGAACGTCAACTACCCAGCATAGCCATCCGCTTGGTGGAGGTCCCGGCCCTGAAGGGCTGCTAGGTTCAGGTGAGCTTCAGACTACCCACCATCGAAGGGCCACAAAGAAAATGGTTCAGATATGGTTAAGCTGCAGAACTCAGTTCAGCTAACAGTCACTGCAGTGCGCGACGAGGGTCTTAAGAGACTACTGATGTCTTGGTATTACGCAGGCTACTACACAGGCCTCTATGATGGTCAGCGAAGTCAACCCCAAGGACAGGAATCTGGAAAACGATGAAATGGGAATCTCAGATACTTGAAAATCCCATCCTGGATTTCGTCGGAGTCGTGTGGGATTCCTTCATAGGATCGACCTAATGAGCAAGGATGTGTAACACATAGTGTTACAAGATCTTGTGACAATGACAATGTCACACAGCTTAGATTCTGCCGGTATGCGACAAGCTGTGCGTCAGTTCCAGCTGCTAGGAAGAGTCCTGCAGAGTACTTCGAATTGCGAAATAGTAATTAGAGGAGTAAGGCGAGGAAACTAGTCAAGACAACTATTACGTTGGTCATGAAGATCATGGTCTGATTTCTCCAGGTTTTGGGGTAGGCTTGTTTCTACTTCGATGAAAAGAAACAAAGTTTACAATCCGTCGACCCCTTTCATATCGTGAGCTTAAAGATAATTACAGTGAACGTAGTAATATCAAATCTAAGAAATCGACCACGCGAAATACCTTAGATTAGGTATATCATATAGGCTAGTAGTGAAGATTTAGTATGTAGTTTCATCGTCCCATATTCTCCGCAGTCCGGCGTCCGATTCAATACTTACTCAATAATATCTCCATGACAAGATTGCAACCCTACAGAAAGCCAAGATTCGAACCAGCTGCTATCGAGAGGCCGCCGGCGTCAATTCGTTGAAAGCTCGTAACGTCGTCCTATGTCAACCGAAAGGCCCGAAAATGAGCTACTCATAGAAAAGGATGAGACTGGTTGAGAAACAGCACATGGTGCGGGAGGCTAAAAGAACAGGGATACCCTTCAACTGAGGACATGCATCCGCAAGTCTAGGTGGAATTAGGTCAAGCTCAGAGTTTCTCTTCCCTTAGTAAGAGTCCAGACTCCAGATTGGTGGACTGCGAAGGGGTTATTACGATAAGGTTGACCCTTAAGCAGGAACGAAATCTCATCCATTCCAGGAGTTCAGATGGTACCAGGTAACGCAAGGATCCTCCAACGTACCAACGGTAGTTTGCGCTGCAGAAACATGCACGTTTCCCGCCAAGCAGGAATTTTCATCAATAAGAGCTCACTTGCAAGTTATTAAAGGGCCACTGAGAAGTTGATTCCGATTCCGGCATAACACTAATAAAACGTGGTCCCCTTGAAAGCTCGGTATAGGTGCCAGATCGCAATAGACGCCTCAAAAGTGATTAGGTTCAATATTAGCTGCAGAAAATTTAAGCTTAGACTTATAGTTGTAGTGTTATGGGTCGTATCTAAAACTCAATTCGGGTGACAGCTCTCTCCAAATGAGACGCTTACATTTACACACATTCCTCCTTGAGGCCATCCAAAGTTTCTAGTTGCACCTCTTCTAACATACAACCACTCATAGAACAAATAATATTCCGAGTTTTACTACAATGACATCGAGAAGGAATACGCATACATGAATGACTAAGTGAAAAGATCGATTTCGGGTTGGCGGTTCCCCTGTCTTAGTATCTTTTGGGGGGCTTGAGCTATGACCGCAACCCCCCTGGCCTATAAGACGTTTAAGCGAAGGGTCAAAACGCCATCCGAGACAATTCTGTCACATCGACCTCCTACCCCAAGCCCACGAGCCGCTGCACCCGTGAGCCCAAGAACCGCCCTATTCCATACTCGACAGTGTACTCCGTCGTAGTGAAGAATTAAGTGGCATACTTCCGGCCAGCGCCCGTCTCCATTCATGATCGGGCACCCTTGGTCCGGGCTGGCACCCCCAGCTGCGTCCTGCACGGAAAATTCCCCAGCGCTGTTTCGAGACTGACTCCTGGTCAAGGAGGKAATATCTCAGGGTTCGCCTCGGGGTCGGCAGCAGGCTAGCAGATCGTCATGCTCGATTTAAGTAACGAGGTCCCCCTTCTGGGTCCGAACGTGGGTTGTTTCTTTTCACTCTCTTCTTCAGACGACTCGTCCTGTGTATACGCTCTTTTCCTTTCGCTCTCTCGGTGCCCCCGTGTGCTTTACGTCTTGTTCATTCTCTTAATTACGAGCAGGCCCTCGCCTTTCAAGCTTCTATTGCCAGGTCCGGTACGGTCATTCAGGAATCCTTAATCATAAAACGACCCGCGTAAAGAGGAACATTTACGTTTAATCAAACACCCAAAACCGCCATCATGAAGTACTCAACTGCTCTATCGGTTGCCGTTGCGCCTCTGGCCATCGCGAAAGCCGTTCACAACGTCTACCCGCAAAAGAGGACTAGCCACAAGCAAGAACTCGGGGACGTTGCTGCTATTGAGGAATCCATCAACCTGGTGCACGGCGTCTCGATCGGTAGCGAAACTCAGGTTATCGTGATCTGGGCAAACCCTGGAAACAACGCCCAAACGACGACATTGCACGATCAGGTTACGGTAACTCAGACGGTCACCGCTGGCGCCGAGGCGACAGCAGTTGGAACCGAGACTCTTGCCGCCGGAGCTACCACCACAGCAGCCGCAGGTGCTGTGGCCACTCACACCGTCACAGTCGGTGGTGCTGCTGGTCTAGTCTTCACTCCCGACACAATCTCTGCCAATGTCGGTGACATGGTCATCTTCACTTTCATGAGCATGAACCACACCGCTACTCAGTCCACCTTCGCCGAGCCCTGCAAGATCATGGAGGGCGGTATGGACTCCGGCTTCCGCCCCAACCCCAACAACACAGTCAACCCCCCTCCCCAGGTTGCCATGCAAGTCATGACCACCGACCCTCTATGGTTCTACTGCCGTCAAAGCGGCCACTGCGGCAAGGGCATGACTTTCTCCATCAACCCTACCGCCGAGAAGACCCAGGCTATGTTCCAGGCCATGGCTATCCAACAGAACGGCCAGGGAAGCGGCAGCGCCATTACTGGAAACGCCACTGATMCCTCGCCTGCCTCATCTGCCGTTGCCGCGCCGCCCGCTGCTACGTCAGATGCCTCTACCGGCAGCATCAGCATGGGCAGCGGCACCGTTGAGAACGGTGCTTGCGTCTGCGCCGTCACATGCAGTCAAGGTAGCTTCCCCGCCGTGGCAGCTCAAGGTGTTGATGCCTTCGGCGGCTTCGCAGGTTAGTAAATCCCTCTTTTCCAGTATCTTATACACTTTACTAATATTAAAATAGGAGCTCTACCTGCAAGCATGATGGAGAGTGTCTAAGTGGTTGGAGTGGCGTCCGGTTGGGTGTGATACCAGAAGCTACTACTGCTACGATTCGAAATGTTCCGTATTTTTGGGGGTTGATCTGAATGACTAGACTTCTTTTTTTATTACCTGGCATAGGAGGTTTTTTAAACATATGACTGGATCGTATATTATAGGTGCACTTAATAGGTCATCAATGAAGTGAAATACCAATTTTTTCTGTTTAATTGAGCGTAGTGAAATATGTCTGGTATTAATATGGCTGCCAATTGTCGATCTACAAACTAGCAGTCCATCTACTTTCGATTCCGCTACGTTGGGTTTATGTGTTGTAAACTAATGATCGCTGTATTCACCGAGGAACGCATTTGATTAAATCCCGACGCCATCTCGCGCCTAGAACCTATTGTACCGAAGAAAATTCGTCCCGAATCGTCATATCGTGAAAAAAAGGAGGTGCTATCCTGCCCCAATCTATATAGAATCTCCTGGTCATGCTCGACTCACAACACTACTTTCCGGCCGCAGCAGCCGCTTTCTTCGCATCGGCTAAGACAACAGACCTATTAGTCATAGAACGCTTGGTGGTGTGGTTCGTCGGAAATAATTCTTACCAGCTGCTTGCTTCTTGCGCATCATCTCGGCAACAGCCTCCTTGTCGCGCTGCATCTCGGTGCCGCTCTTGTTGTTCTTCTGCTTCTACACCACATATTAGTCTACCATAATCATCTCMCCCCCGGAGCCTGCCGCCGCTCTTGGTATATCCGGCTACGAGTAAGCAATCGGAGAGGCGGTCGGTATTGATCTTCGCTTGATATGTCTATCGATTTCGCGTGTCTCGGAGACATCTAGTAGTGGATATTGCCCCGAGCGATCGGTAGCGAGTGTGTGTGCGGGCTCGGAGGCATGGGGAGGCAGAAGAGTAAGCCAACAGCAACGAACTTACCTGAGCGGCCTGGGCCTTGAGGTTCTTCTCACGCGCCTTCTCGCGCTGGTTACCGCGGGCCATGTTTTCTTACGTTTGGTGTGGATGAAGTTAAACGAGGGAAGGGTAGCAAGGGCAGCGCTTAATAAAACGCGGACCGGTGGTCTTGGTCTTGGTCTCTGTGTCTGGCTAGGCGAAGATGGAAGATCGAAAGGAATCTGAGGCTAGGTTTCGTGTGTCTAGCCGCCAGTTGCTTAAAATAAAAAAACGGGCTCGGAGTTTAGAAGGGTGAGGGTGGCCTCTAAACTCAGAGCCGCGCTGTCAGCCTGTCACTTGGCCTGTACGGACTGTTTGCGGTAGGACCTTGATGGTACCTCAGGTACTGTACCTACCAAGTCAGGTAAGGTTCAGGGCAGTGCTCAGAAGCGGCTGCCCTACAGGAACTGTGCGACTGTGGTCCGCGTGACTTGTCAGCCAATCACGTCGCTTCCCGGCCAGTGATTTGGATCTTCTGGATGATTCTTCGCCTGTTGAAGATTTCAATCGCGACTCATTGGATTCTTACACGTTGCTATTGACAGATAGCTCACTTCCTAATTCGACAATGTCAGTAGGGAAGATGCGATCTGTATACTTAACCGTATCAGCACCAAATTCATCTTGAAGTCATCAACTTATGTACATGTATAAACTGGTAGACAGTAAATTGTACCACCTGGTACATATGGTTGTGCGAATAAGTCATTCATGATGCAGGCATATGCAACATACACCCTTCATGAACGGTGTGCCTTAGATAGGATGAATGGGTATGTATCTGGAGGACAACAATGGCCTGCAATACAGCCAAGAATCCTTCGAGAAAGGACAATAAAGACTTCAAAGCTCTTTTGGATGCCAAATAATGCCAATTGACACTGCTACTAGATCGTGTGATAATGTTACCTTATCTATAAGGTACATAGCTGCCGTACAAAGGCAATCTTGGCGGGGTTTAGCCAATAAGCGCGAAGACTACGTGAAACAAAAGCCAGGTCATTGACAGCCAATGGAACCTCTGTCACAACCCAATTCTCGCGATGCATTTGCTCAACAGGAGATGGCCCATCCCTGAATCATTGGACGGTGTGATTTGTCCCTGCAGGTTGAATCTCATACTCCCCTAGCTGCTGGTTTCCTGCCATTATAGTACGTGTTCAGTTAAGAGTCGTGATTCGTGTCGACCGCCCAAGGGGGGTCGCAGATTTCAACAGTCCAAGGGAGGTAGGTGACTAGGGAGACTCACCACTTGCATCGTTGGGGATGCAAGCAATCATCTCAAGATCATTCCTTGTCACCCCGCTTGTAAGGAGCCCTTGGTAAGTGTAAAGAAGTCGACCTTAACCGGCTCCTGCGTAGTTCATGCACACGCGTCTACCAATAGCTTTGGCCATCGCGCACTTGCTGGCGAGGTGCAATCAGGCTTCAAGCGAGCGTGAGACCACTCGCGCCTAAGTGGATTAATTGGCTGAAAAACMCCCGTCCCATACGAAACACCCAGAGCCGCCCCGATGGGCTGCTAGATTTCCTAGAATCCCAGTTGTTCCTAAATTCGTTGTCTTCCCTTGCAACTCTTCTTTTGAGTAAAACTTCTTTTTCATATTTGTATTAAAAGACCAGATTCACCGGTCTGCCAACTCTCTCATTGTTCATCGGTTCTGCGTAACAAGGGTTTATTGTCCTAGACGGACATACATAATAACAATATCTTCACCTTCGTCCATTGTTTTATATTCTTTTTATAAGACTACCCTCACCAGTTGTTACGATACGTTCTCTTCGACTTTTCCTTCTCGTCCACCGTCTCTTCCCTGCCAAACTACATCCATCCACATTCGTTCGACCGAATTTTACAGATCTGCGAGACAGATCCCAGCGATATCAAAGAAAAGAAAAGAAAACTAAATTCGCAATAGCTGCGGGCAGTTTCAACAGTTGGTCTTCCATTTCTAGTGCTCCAACTATGCTGCCACAATGGCGAAACGCTAACGCTTACACTCCCAGAGACACGACACTAGGCATCTCCAGGTTCTTCAACATGTTTGGCGTCAAGGCTAGTTCAGGTTTCCAAGGCTCCGCCTTCATCATCCTCCAAATCATTCGATGCTGCAACCTCGCCGTTCTCCTGGCCGTCATCTTCGTTTCAGGAATCATGATGTACTTCGCGAAGATGCCCAATGGCTTCCAGTTCTTCAATGATATCTCTCTCGCATTCGTCATCGGCGTCGCAGGTATTCTATTCTGGACGGAACTTCCCATTAACCTGGGCAAGCGAATCATTGGACAGAACTGGCCAGTCCTCGGTCAAGATCGCGGCTTTACCTGGCTCGGTATCGCCATGATCCTCATGGGCTGCCATCTTCTCGGTGCGCTCAGCAGAGATACTTACAACAACAAGGACGTGCCATTCCAAGTCTGGCAAGCCATCATGGGAACCGGTATTATCGCCATCGCCTTTGGTGCTACTAACATCATTGCCTCGCTCGTCTTCAGCAACAGAGCGAGTGGCGTTTCTGCTCGTGAGGTCCGCAACAATGGTGCAACTACTAGAGATGTCAACTTTACCGAGGAGTACGAGAGCTACCGAAGCAACTCGATCCGCAAGGAGAAGACTAGAAGCAAGTGGCTCTTCGGCAAGGGTGAATCCAAGCCCAAGATCAGTCACCCAATTACTCGTGACGTCGAGTATGGAGCCAACGACCAGCTCCCTATTGATGATCGCAGCAGTCCCATCATTCCCGAGGTGAAGCGCCCACCTACCGCACTACACCCTGCCTACAACGCCGGTTCCAGATCAAGCCGGTACAGTGAAGCAAGCCACCTTGACCGCTTTGGTGATAATAGGATATAATCCCACTTGCGCAAGATGGTCAAACTGCATACTTGTAGCATTTGTGACAGCGGTATTCATTGAGAAGGGGCGTTAGGTTTTGTGATTTCGGATATACCCTGATTCTGGTTTAGGAGCGTCTTCTCTCTTGTCTTCTATTATAGCGCTCATTAGCATACAACATAATATAGAAAGCGACACAGTGCTATTTGGAAGTTCTTTGATTCGTGGTCTTCATAAAGTCAATGCACAAACACTCTTATTGTACTTCTATGCGTACATATATGCACCTAACCTTCTGATTAATGGAAGGGGAAGGAGAAGGGCTAGACAGTATTATTAAATAGGTAGTGACCAGCAGCGAGGCAACTAGGTTACAGTTAGATACCTTGGTAGGTGCTAAGGTTCACCTGAAATGTAAAATAGAGCTTGCTTGATGAGTCAGGACATAATTCCATCCACAAATACAGTATTATTAGCGCGAAAGATCAGGTTAGGTGGGCCGAGTGGTCCGTGCGCATGGTTTGTCTTAGCCGCATTGTAAGGTACCTCCTTCTACGTACTTTACTCATACAAGGTACATATATCCGATTTCTACCTACAATCCCTCGACCCGATCAACCACCAACTTTGCAACCTTTCCTTCTTAACTGTTGAACCTGGAAATCTTCCCAATATCTATCAATCACCGACAAGATCAATACGAAGGTTCCATTCCTGTAAGCTCGAGCGATTATTTCCCATTATTCGCTCGATTACCTGACAATCATTCTTTGCGACAACTTTTCCCACTGTATTTTTGGCCTACCTAAGCATCCAGCCTCGGTCCACAGTCGGATTCCTTCTTCTCGGACGACACGACTATACTTACCATATAACACGCTTCGATCACGATCGCCTTCGATATATATCACCATCATTCACGAAATTGCGTAGTTCTTGGCAGAAATAAGAGATATTGCGCGGGTTTAGGCCCTAGGGTCCGTCGGCGCAGCAGGAAATTCTTATGGAAACATGCTTTGAACCGTCATAAAATCTCATCAGTGCCGACCGCCAGTCAGTTTCCTGGCTGCTTTGGCAGCCTGGTGGGGTCAACCAAGGAACATACAGAATTGCAATCCTCGTACCTTTTCTTTCCGTGGTGAGAATACTGCGTGAGGGGCATCTATCTGCCTTTGTGACATCTACACTTCTCCAGCTTTTTCAGGCTTGGGTTATTGTTCTCCCGCCAGTGCACGCCGCCGGGGAGTAGCGGCAAAGTCAGCCTCTGGGTTCTTTCCCTACAAACGTCGCGAGGCTCTCCTCATTAGTCCCTATTAATCGATTTCAATTGCCCTGTTTGTACATTGATTGAGGAACCATGTCCGACGAGTCTGAGTCTGAGCAGGTAGCTCAGGCCTTTCGCGAGGCTGTTGAAGACCTCCAAGGGTTTACCAGGGCTGAGATCAATAACTTGACCATCATTGCGCGAGAGAATACGGAACATGCACATGCTATTTCCGGGGCTCTTCAGGAGCATATTAAAAGAGTAGGTTAAATCTCTTCGCTAGCTACGTGATAGCAGGAATTAATATCACTACTTCGCTGCGCTGATACTGATTGGAATATGAATCTGTGAGCATTGTGCTAATCCGCTCTGTAGGTCGTTCCCCATAAGAAGTTAGGTGCCTTGTACCTCCTCGACTCAATCGTCAAGAATGTAGGCACGCCTTACACGCTCTACTTCGGGAAAAAGCTCTACCAGACCTTCATGGACGCGTACGCTTCTGTCGACATTCCCACCCGACGCAAGATGGACGAAATGCTTCGAACTTGGAAAGAACCCGTTCCCGGCTCGATCGATACCAGACCAGTCTTCCCACCGGACGTTATACGCCCCATCGAAAATGCTCTGATCAAGCATAGAACAACCACGTTGCAGTCGCAGCGAGAGCACGCGCGAAGTCAGCAACAGCTACTCGGTCGTGGAAGGCCAATGAGTCAGGGAATGCCTTATCGCGAGACCCCTACTCCACCAGGCGTCTATCAACCTCCTCCAGCCAACGGCTACTACCCTCCGACTTCGATGCCTGGCACCAATGGCTCGTCCTTTGCAAACCCTGCTCAGTCATCAGCCGCCTACCCTCCACATCTAGTAAGTACCCTATTGCATATCTGCCAGAGTTATTATTAATGTTCTATTCAGAGTCAGACACTGCCGTCAAGATCTACGCCGCAACCTATGCCGGCGGCAGTGGCCTTTCAGCCTCCTCAGCTAGGAGGCTATGGGGTGCAGACTGGGATCAGCATAGATTCTTTAAATGATGATATCCGGAGACTGATCGCGGCCTTCCAGGCCCAAATCGCACGGACTCCACATGATCCTAGTATACAGACAAGGCTGAAGGCGCTGGTGGATTTGCAAACAATACTTCAGACCCAGAACCTGCCACAGGATCAGTTAGTGCTTGTTAAGAATCAAATTGCTGATCTTGCCGTGACTATAAGAGCACCCCCTGCCCAGACCTCTACACCTACACCTGTACCGCATCCTGTAGCAGTAGCCCCCCCGCCGCCGGCGGCTCCCAAGATCTCCTTAGACTCTTTGTTCGGTCCAGGTACTCTTGCGACTCTATTGGCACGAAACTCTGCCACACCGCAAGCGTCTACGCCTCACCCTCCTCCAGCAACTGTCGCCGTTCACMCCCCTCCTCCCCAACGAGCTGAGCCTCAGAGGCCAGTAGTCACACAACCGCTACCTCCGCCGCCCCCCTCTGACCCTATGGCGCTTATGAATATGTTGAGGCAAGCTGGCTTGCTTCCGGCTGCAACACCAGCAAGTGGATCAACACCAGTCTCGCTTCCTGCGCCTCCAGTTCCCTTCCCTGCTGCAGTGAACATGCCAGGAACAGTTCCTGTCATGCAGCCCGTTCGTCCTGTGACTCTGGACACTCTTACGAGTGATATCATTCTGAGACAATCGTCTCTAAAACAGTATGATTTCCTCTACAACTCTATAATTCACTTCAGACTAACGAACCTGTAGATTCCGCCCTCACCTCTTACCTTTCCTCTTCGACTCGTTAGGACCTCAGTGCACACAATGTGGACGACGGTTCCCGAAGACTGAAGAGGGTAAGAAGAAGAAGACTGCCCACATGGACTGGCATTTCCGAGTGAACCAGCGCATTGCTGAATCCGAGAAGCGAGGACAGCACCGAAGCTGGCTTGTCGATGAAAGAGKGAGTATCCTTTTAGCACGTCTGATCCATAGGAAAGTATTGCTAACAAGACTAGGACTGGATCAACACCCGAGAGTCTATCGACAAGGATCATGTAGCTCCATCCGGAGATTCGGATGCTGCATCAGGTGGCTCCAAGTCGAAAGCTCCGAAACTGCAATACATCCCGGTCCCCGATGACCCAAGTCTGGCGAACAGTGTTTGCAGCATCTGTCAGGAGAAGTTCGAGACGAGATGGTTGGATGATGCTCAGGAGTTTGTGTGGCCAGATACCATGAAGGTCGGGGGGAAGATCTACCACGCCAGCTGCTATCAAGAGGCGTTCAAGGACCGTGCGAGCACGCCGGTCAATGCTAGGGCTACACCCGAGCCAGTCACCGGAAAGAGAAAGGCCGAGGTGAGTACTTGCATATTACATCTCTACATTTATATGACGTACGAATTATTACTAATGCATCACAAGCAGGAGGAACTGACTTCAATGCGAAGCAAGGTGAAGGTGGAAAGTACCTAGGATGTACACTCCAGTCCAGTTTCCCCCATTCCAGAGGCTCCGCGTCAAACGCGGCGTGTAATACGCAGCGATCCGGTACGTGTACGCTCGAAAGCACGGAGCCCGAGCTGCTGCAAGCCAGAGAACTTCAGCCCCATTAGGAATTACATCTAGGGGGTCCTGCCATCGGCGTCAGTAAACGTCGAACCTGGCTTTGTTGAATTGTGGTTCTGAACAGTTGTATCATTGGGTCATGGCTGCATAGGACCAGGATAGGGTCGGCCGAGCGCTCACAGCGAGTTTTCAGGAGAAAACGGGGGCGCCAATGATAGGTAGAACCACAGTAATGCAAAATATTGATCACAGTTGACTGCTTTGATGTTCCGTGGTGATTTCATCGGTGTTACCTTGTCCTTCGCTTGCCGTGCAATGCAAACTGAAGCCTAGAAGAGGCAAAGATGGAATGTGAATAAGCTTTAGTACGGCCAGGTGCATAGGTACACACAGCAGTTAATGAAACGCTTTTTACTCAATTCTAGTTATAATAGGGATGCTATAAACACCGCACAGAAACTGGTATGCTTAAACGTGACATTCAACAATGCAACAATCAGACCTAACATGGGTTTCCAAGACTTGGACCTAGAGCAATAAAGCGGCCAGGGGAAGTATGCAGTATACGTACGTTCTTCCCACTGATTCGGGGAGCTAACGATTGGCTAAGAGGGCCGTCTCGCAACTCTGCTTGACTTTTTCCTAAAACGGTAATCAAAGTGAGAAAACGGCTGGGTCTCTTATACATCGTAACCTTGGTCCCTCTAGGTAGTATCCCTACGACGTAAGGTCGCTCATTTTCATGAAGCTGCATCCTAACAGCTCTACTATAATAGGAAAGAGAAGTGAGAAAATCTCTTCTGCTTGAGATGAGGTCTATGCGTGGATGTGATTGCCTGGCTGGGGGAGCCAACGATCGAAGGGGGGGCAATTGGAAGGTATGGACTAAAGTTATATAAAGGCAATGGACGTAGGACGGAATAAACCAGAGTGTAAGTGTCTGAGGGCAACATTAATAATAACTTCTAAATGGCGAACCCTACCATCCCCACCACCCGTGAAGGGTACCACTGGACTAAGGACGGTGGCCTAGCAGCCGGCTTGCCCTCGGTCGGCGTAGTCAATCCGGCTTCTAACATAAAGTCTGAGACTCATGGAAGCCCTTATGACGCTGCTATTATAGGTGCGGGCTACGCAGGACTCACGGCTGCTCGCGACCTTACAGTAGCCGGTTTCAAGGTCCTGCTTCTAGAAGCAAGAGACCGCATTGGTGGCCGCACCTATTCGGCTGACATCGACGGCTACCCTTTCGAACTAGGAGGCACCTGGGTTCATTGGTACCAGCCGTTCGTCTGGCGGGAGCTCTCGAGATACAATCTTGCAACGGAGCTCGAGGTTTCTCCCTGTCTGGATGGCAGCGGGATTAACAAAACCGTCATCCGGATGGGGGACGAGGTCGTCTCGCTAAGCCACGAGGAAGAGGTGCGTCCTAGGACTAACTGAGGAGCTTCTTCCAACGATTGTATTGCTGACCTGTGCTGTGTCTCGCATAGTTTGCGAAACTCGAAGCCGTGCTCCACAAGTTCGTTGATGTCGACGGACAGCGCGGGCGTGCCGTTATCCCGTTCCCGTACGACCAACACCTCGTAGCCGACGCCGCCAAGCGCTTCGATGACATGTCCCTCGCAGACCGGATTTCGGAGCTTAGCGACCAAATCGAGCCGCTGGAGCGTGCCATACTGGAGGCGAACCTAAATGTTCTGTGCGGCAGCGACTTCGCGCAGGCATCGTTCTGGGAGGTCCTCCGCTGCTGGGCACTCGCCGGCTACAATACCATGGACTTCCTGGCCGCAGCCGCAGCGTTCAAACTTAGACGCGGGCAGTCGGACTTTGCAAGGCGGTTCTTCGATGAGGCGGTAGAGACAGGGAGACTGGACTACAGATTCGACTGCCCGGTATCCGCGGTCTCTGATCTTGCAGAGAATGTCGAAATTACCACTCGCAACGGCGCCACGTTCAAGGCCCGGCGTCTGATCTGCACCGTCCCGCTCAACGTCCTCAAGGACATCTCGTTCACMCCTCCCCTCCCAGCCGCTAAGCTTAGAGCGTCAGAACTCGGGCATATTAACCAGGTCGTCAAGATCAACGCGGAGGTCCCAGGCACGGATCTGCGGTCGTTCAGCGGACTCGCGCATCCAGTAGGAGGGCTGAACTATGTGTCTGGCGATGGCATCACGCCAGCGGGGAATACACATATTGTCGGCCTCGGTACCAAACTGCATCCGAAGGAGAACCTAGATAGCGTGCTCTCGGCCCTCCGCGCTTTCTCCGATGTTACAGACGTGGACCGTCTGGTGTTCCACGATTGGAATAAGGATGAGTTCTCTCAGGGGACTTGGGTGGTACGTAACACAGGGTCACCTCTACCCCTTCTTGGGCTCTATTGACTTTTGTTTCTATAGTGGCTGCGACCAGGCATGGCAACCAAGTATCTTACGGCTCTCCGGGAGAATCATGGGAACGTGCTCTTTGCGAGCGGAGATTGGGCGGCAGGTTGGAGGGGATTCATCGATGGTGCTATTGAAGAGGGCGGGAGAGTGAGCAAGGAAGTGATGGATGAGTTGAGGAAATGATAAATTTAGGTAGTCGCCTATTCCAAGCCGATTCAAAGCACATATTCACCTATCATACGAATCTTATCATGAATTTTAAAAAGACGACTTGCGGGATGATCTCGTATTGATACTTAAAAAGGGGTAAATATGCCCCATATTTCTATATAAAGCGGGTAATGCGTAAGCACGCTTTTTCGGCAATCTTCATCGGTTCATACTTAGGTAGCTACCGGCGGCCAAGCTTCTGTGAATGAGGGCCGAAGCTGCGTGTTCAACTTGTGACATCTCAAGCTATGAATTCGAGTTTCCATTTTGACCGAGCTACTACGGGATCAAGAAATAGGGATAATGCCGGATCAAGACTGTAATAAAAAGGGTAAGCACCCAATTACTATTATTAGGTGTAAGCTAACCCTTGTGAACTAGCATGCTACAATTGTGTTAAGCGGCGTATCATATGTGACAAGACCGGCACTCACTGCAATAAGTGTGCTAAGAAGAATTTGACCTGTCCGGGTTATGGAATAAGATATCGGTTCGCTAAAGGGACGGCTAGCTCTAGCTTATCACCAGCGTCGTCTTTGGAAGTAGAGCACGCCAGGACGGAACACCAAAGGAAGAATTATAAATGGGTTGAATATTTGAGGCAACCAGCCACAACTGGATCACGGACATCAGGGACATCTTTGGTAACGGGCAACTCGCCATTAATGCCGCTTCACGCATACTCCAGGCCGACAATACCGACTGCGTTATCGGACTTAGATCCTAGAACCCGTCTATATCTTATGCACTGTAATACCCTGAAATTCCTATCATTACAATAAAGTATGTCTTACTGATAGTTGCAGTTGTTGTACATGTTTCCCCGTTTACCGTAGTGTTTGACGATGAAGTCAATGGCTATCGGCATCACGTCCTGCCCATGGCATATAGTGACCCATCCGTCCAAAGAGCCGTTTGCGTCGCATCCGCTTTCCATCTTGCGGCAAAAGAGCCACGACTGCGTGCTCCTGCCGAGGTTATAAGAGCTGGTCTCATTCGTAAGCTTTCTCAAGCTTCTATAACGAACCCTGATCTAAGCGAGACCACTTGGACGACACTTCTTCTGCTAATTCTCGCTGATATGGTGACTGGCCATGAGGATGTTTCTGCTCTAATCGATCTTCTCGCCACATTCCTCGATGCTCGTGGGCCTCTCAAGGAACCCGCAACAGAGTTAGAGAAGTTCTTGCATTTTCAATCCTGCATGTTAGTTTCGCCATCCTTCAGTTTATCTAGCCCCTATCGTCATTATCCATGACGGAAGGTAGTCATAAATCCATCAGGCTTACAAATAACAGAATAAGCTTCTTCACACGCCCTTTTTCTTCTCTCGAGCCTCGCCCTATCCGACCCCCACAGATTTCCAATGACCCAGTTTCCGTCTTTAAACACTACACAAACAATCTACAGAGCTATCAAAGGCGCGGGGACTTTCCCCTTTACAAAGTTAACCATTATGCGACATGTTTCCCCATATTCGAAGAGGTCTACCATCTAGCCAGTGAAATCTATACAATGAGGATGGAATCGGCAGGKTTGTCGGAAAATCTAGAGCACGATGTGGAAGATCGGCTTCAACGAATCAGGGCTCTCTGCGAGAAGCTTGGCCCTACTGCTCCAGGGGGCCACGCTATCGCATGGCCGATCTTTGTGGCCGCGGCAGAAAGTAGCTCAGATGATGACCGCACGTACTTTGCTACAATGTTAAGACGGATTTGGGAAAGGACTGGTTATGCTAATCTTTCGCGTGGACTTGAGGTTCTACCTGAGCTGTGGGCTCAACGCGGTAGAAGGAGCTGGACTTCTGCGATGGAGGATTATCGAGGACTTGTCATATGTTAGAGATGCATTAGGTACCTAGTATACTAGGATATGGAGGTCTTGTGGATGTGTTGCCAGAATCCGATGGATCGGGATATCTTGACTTGTGGGCGTATAGAATGAAGAAGTAGAGAGATAAAACACCGTTATCCTATCTGTAACTGACAAAATATTCGTAAATACCGTATAATAGAGTAGCATCCCGTATTGCCGAATATACCTCCATCGTCCTTTGCATGATCCAACAGGCATGAATATTATGTTATGATGCTCTTACTGTGCCTTTACACTACAATGTCCATAATTCCATGGATAAGTTAGTATCTAAACCATGCCGTTCGCCTCACATGGGAGCGCGCTCTGACCCGTCCCCGTCTGTATGCAAATCTGTGATCAGCCGAGATTCAACATTCACCATATTTTTATTCTCTGTCTCCAATCGTTGTTGTTTGAGAATATTATCCATAATTTTAACGGCCTCTTGAGCGTATATGCTGCGGTCACGGAGCCACTTTCCGAACTTGTAGAACAAGAAGGGCATCGGAGCGCAGGCTAGGGCTAAGAATGCCGGTACCGACGACGCCCATTGTACGCCGAGGTTTTGGTACATGATTGGTGTGAATAAGGGGCTATTATTGTCAGCAACTGAGTTCACCATCAACTGGGGCAATTCTTACAAAGCGGCACCAAATAGGGCTCGTAGAATAGCAGTGCTTGCCATGGCAGATGCAGCAAACACCGTATACGCATCAATACAGTAATTTATCAAACTGACGAAGAGCAAGACTTGACCGAAGCCAAAGAAACTGGAGCCAATGATACTAACGATCCAGTGAATCCTCGTGTACGTGGTCCAAGCAAACCAGAAAAGACCGATTGGGAGTGTTACGCCTCCGATCATGGCAGGTGTCAGCCGAGTCTCTGGAGTTGCTTTGGTAGGATTCTTAGTGATCGTCCTCTGATATCGAGTCTCAAGAAAAAGATAAAAGAACATTGCGAAGAACTGGCCAATCATAATGCCAATGTATGAGAGACCAGCAACGCCTTGAGACCAGTGCCGCTCGTCTTGGAAGACAATGGGGAAAGCGGTGAAGTTTAGATAGAGAATCCCATAAACTGTAGAATAAAATCATTAGCAAATATTGAATAGTACATAGAGCAGATCTGGCTCACCAATTGAGGAATAGATTGCAAGTGCCATGATTATAGGCTCGAAGAAAAGAATAATCCAAGGCCGAGCAATTGCAGTACGAAAGACACTTCCGGGAGTCTTCTTGGGCTTTCCAGCTTCTAGCTTACTCACGTACACCTTTCCAGTAATCTTTGACAGTTTCTCAGCTCGGCGTATCAGTAGATAGGGAGTATAGGTTTCGGGGACGAATATGACCCCTAAGATGAGCATGACACCAGTAAATATAACTGTCAAGCCATCGMCCCATTTCCMCCCGCCGCTTTGGGCGAGGAAACCACTGCATATGGGACCCAATGTTGGACCGAGAAAGGGGGCTGATGTGTACAGCATAACAGCGAGACCACGCTCCTCAGCAATGAAAATATCGGATATAACACCAGCTGAATTCACAATGGGCGAGGCACCAGTGGCGCCGGCGAAGAAACGCAGCACTAATAACGTCTGGATGTTGGGACTTGCTATCGATGCACCTCCGAAGAGGGTGGTTAAGGAAAACGTGACGGCGTAAATTTTCTGTCGGCCGTAGAGTTCTGCCATTGGGGCCCATGCCACTGTAAAAAATTGAGTCAGTAACCGCTTCTCTACCCAAGTAAATATTCCAATACATGTCAAAAAGAGGAGAAATGAACTCTCAGGATTGCATACTAGGACCAATGGCAAACCCCAGGACATATAGAGACACACTAAGGATACCAAGCTCGGATCCTGCGTCGAAGTCGTGCTCGATCTGCTGTACACCTCCGGAGAAGGCGCTAGATGACAATGAAACTGATAGAGCACCGAATGCCATAATGACGGTGATCCACCACTTCATACTGCTGGCTATTTCATATGGGTTCTTGGTGTCGCCGGGGACCCAGTCAACGAGATACGGATCTTGTTCTGTCCCAGCTCCGGGGTAGACATGGTTAATGATATTTGGCGTCATGTGTGTCTGGGAAAGAACTAGTTTAAAGTGAGACGGCTTTCCGGCCGCGGGCTTGAAACTGCTATTCGTAAACTCGGTATCGTGCATTTCGAATATGAGATAATGTGTTCAACTAGCTTTGTCGAGAAGTTGCCTGAGTTTAATAGGGAAAGTGTCAAGGCGTAGCAAGCGATGATTACTTGGAGATAATTCATGCCATGATATATATATTGACTACCTTTTAGGCGCCCGCGTACACTGGCGGTATGGTTCCTACAACACTGATATTGGGAACGTCTCTTCCAAACATCATGATCTCTGTGCGACTCTGGAGTCACTAACACCGACGAAATAGATAATTAAGTCCGGCAAAGGTCTCAGACCTTACGGGTTAACTCCAACGTGAAGTTGTTCGTCAAGTTGATCTATAAACGACCAGGACCGTGAGCTTCCTTTCACCTCACTAACCCGTACTGCCGCATTTGGGCTTATAGATTATACTAAGCCACGGCGAGATAGATCTTCCCTTTCGTGAGATTATATCAAATAAATCCAACTGGCTTCTGAAGGGTACACTAGACGGAAGAGAGTAAGGATTACGATCCTAGCGGAACGGCCGTCACCCCGTCTAGCTTAACCCGTTCTTACGGATCCGGAATCGGCGGGTATAGGAGDTAACGAATTTCCCTATTCGGCGAAGTACATAATTACGGTGTCCGTGCCGTGCGCACGGAACCTACCGCCGCCCCTTAATCTAGTCCTGTTACACGAGAGCTGCAACTACCGGCGCCCAAGGAAGGATTCACATGAGGCCTTTTTGAACGACAAGAATTCAAATTCAGAAGCCATAAACATTCTACATCTAGGTAGCCTCCAGATGGTAGAAATTATCTAATCGTCTGCGCCGCTAAGAATCATGCTCAGCAACTTGGTACTCTTGATTTCCTCGGCCCTCTCTAAGAGCTCCTGCGCGTCCCAGTTGGCCCACACAAACTTTCCTTTGAGAAATGCCGCTTCGGGCGATGCAAGCCACACGTAGAATTGTCCCGGAAGTTCGGCTGTACGCTGATGTGTTAGGCCACGCTTGAAAACGCTAATGCGGAGATGCGTCACTTACCGGCATCTGGTGCCTCCTTCTGATAACCGTTTGCCTCCGATGCTACCCATCCGGGCTGCACACTAATAACTCTCACATGCTGGTTCTCCGCCTGGATATAGTCGTTCAACTTGAGGAGCGTTGCGCGGCTGATGGAATACAACCCGAAATTCGCCACAGGTGGCCAGTGAGCGAAGACAGTGTTGGTGCTGAGAAGGATTGGATCTGGCCCGGCTAGCGGAAGGAAGGCTTGCACCGCATGGAAAGATGTGAGGACGAAGCCCTGGAAGCTGCGGAGCAGCTGCTCATCCGTCGCGGTGGTTATGAGACCGATCTCCACACTCCCGCCGGCATTGGAGACCAAGACATCAATCTTGCCGCCTACCTTGCTAGCGATAGACTGCAGGGCTTTAGTGGTGTCATCGAGAGACAAGAGGTCAGCTTGCTCGTAGAGAACCTGTGTTACTGCGCCATCTGGAATGGCGGCAGAGATAGCAGCGGCTCCAGACTTGAGCTTATCGAGACGTCGGCCGATGATGGCCACTGACTTTGCACTCGCCTGGGCGAAGGCAACGGCAATGGCATTGCCGATGCCTGTCCCACCCCCCGTAACGACGACGTTGCGGCCTGCGACAGATAACTCAGGTCGTGTCGGTGAAATAAATGGGTAAGGTGCTGTGTGCCACACCTTGGTGAAAGGGGTGACCTTAGGGAAGTCACTCGCGTCCACTCCTGGCATTTTGACGAGAGATAGAAGTATAAGATTGGCCGACTTTCTGCTGTGTTCGTTGAGACTTGGTATGATTATTTCGAACATTCCATACATCATCTACTGCTAGGGGAAAGCATCCTTTATAGCCATTCCGGGTATCGTATAAAACATGGACTTAGTTCAGCTCCGGAGTTGTGCATTTGTCAGAGCATACATCTTTAGTCGAAGGTGAAGGAAAACCTTACTAAATTAAGATCGCTTGATCCTCAGGTCCGCGGCCCTGCTATATCATCGTGGACCTCCTGAGTTGTGGCCTGGAATACTATCTCCGTATTCACGGCCCGGCCGGGGCATTAGTCAGCTAACAGGTCCGCGGACCTGCTTATGAGCTATCGCCGGCTCCACCTACTGACCCAATACCTCGCTTCTCATTCGCAATATCATTGACAAGCTATCGTGGTTCACGTTTCAACGGGAGTACCAAGTAATAAAATACACTATTCAGCTTTAACCTAGTAGGAGGCGTATTTCTAAGATGCTCAGGGCGGCGGAAGACGCGAACATGGTCCGCGGACTCGAGAAACGAAAGGTATGCGCTTCCCTTCGTCCTTTCTATTATGCTTCAAGAGGGTTTCCTAACATGAAGAAGGCGTGCGACCTCTGTCATATCAAGAAAATCAGGTGTGATGCGAGGAAGCCTACATGTTCACACTGTGTAGTGTATGGTGCCCAGTGCACCTATACCCCGAACATTAAAAAGAGGCGGAAAGAGATCCAAGTTCAAACGAAGTACGATCTCCTCTAATGGATGTAAAGGTACAAACTGACGGCGAGTGTATAGTGTAGAAGCTACATTTAATTTTGGAGAGGAACTCGTTCAGCCTAAGTCAACGTCTCAGAGCGTCGGTACAGCAGTAACGGACAGAGCCGTTTCCATAAATGCTTCGACTCTAAGCAGCCTGCAATTGACAGACCTTCTCCCTATTATCCAAGACTATTTCAATAATCTTAATAGCATTATCCCTCTCTTCGATCAGAACACATTCATACGGCTGCTCTATGAAGACAACGTTTCCAAGCGTCAAGCTGAAGTCGTCAGCGCCGCTCTCAACGTACTCCTGGCACTTACCCTTCGATATCGTGCGACAGCCTATCCAGCTATTCCCTCTTTCGACCTAGAGACGTGCGTCTCAAACGCCAAACCGGCTTGCAATGGCCTAGCAGGCGGTCATCACGATCTCCTTAGTCTCCAGGTCTTGCTTGGGCTCGTAATGCTCCACCTCGGAACGCCTCACCCGGGGCTCGCTATCGCCAGTTCTTTCATAGGTAGCGCCGTCAAGCTCGCACACAAACTGCGTCTTCACCAGAACAGATCAAACGCCCTTTTTGACACTGAGACTTCTCTTCAGCGAGCCCGCACCTTCTGGATCGTTTATATCCTCGACAGAGAAATAAGCTTCCGCACATGCGACCCGCCATTGCAACAAGAAAATGACCACGACGTTATCATTCCATCTTCCGCGCCGAGTAACGGGGTTGTATACTTCATAACCAAAAGCGGCACCGAAGTTCACCTCGACATCTTCCAGACGTGGATCCATCTCGCACGTATCCAAGGCACCATCTATGAGCGGCTGTACTCTGTCCGCGCCGAAGCCCAGCCAGTCGACACACAGCAGCGCAATAGAAATGATATCCACAGGATGTTAAGCGAATGGATAACCACGATACCCGCGGAACTTCAGCCCGATAATCTCGCAAACATGTCTCCAAAGCCGGCAGTAAGCCAGCTAATTGCGCTGCACTTTTCGTGCTTGGCCTGCTTCCTGCAGACGCACAAGGTCGGTTCGCATGACGCTGAATGGATTACGCGGCTCGTGGACTACAGCCAGCGAGTCGTTGAATTTGCAGAGCCGGAGCCAGTATCTAGTTCGGCGCTGTTCCCGTTTCTGGAGCCTTCATCGGGTTGGGTAGAGATCGTGGACGCGGCGAGGAGGTGCGCTAAGCTTTTTCGCGTGGTGGAGAGAGATGATTCAAGGCTTATCTGGTACTTACCTAGACACACATTCACATCCACCCATATAACGTTGATTTACAGAAGCTAACTCGAGATTGGCGGTATAGGAGTGTAGCATGCACCTATGTCTCCGCGGCCTTGCTATTGATAGCCAACACTCTGACAGTCTCGGAGCATAGGCGTGAAACGGATGCGGAAACCGACGCACAGTTCATCGCGGAAGCCCTGGCGTTCCTCGCGCGGTCCGCTGCTGAAATGCCAAATTGGACTGCTATCTGCAAAATGCACGCGGCATTCGCAGAGTTGAGCTGCCGGGCACGTATCGGACGGGTTAGGTTCGCCCTCGGTCGACCAGGTCCGAAACCGGCGTCTGTGACGTGGCTCGAGGCAGAAGCGCGCCGGAGTGCGAGACATTCGGCGCTCACACTTGTTGAGGCGTTCACGACAGCCTATGAGAAGCCTCTGGCGACAAGGTTATGGCGGGTGGGAGAGTGATGAAGTAAGGGGCTTGCGGAAATCCGGTCCCCGAGGTGTGTATAAATCCGATAAAGCCGGAGTAGTACAGCACTATTGATAACTGTAAAAAGCTGGTGTGGATGCCTCTTAATACCAGAACGTTTGAATAGGACATTCGCACATGGTGAGTTGCGGTGATATAGGATGTATATGGGGCTTTATTGACGAAGACACTACCATTCTGCTATGTAAAAGGTGCTGAAGCGCGATGCTTACGAAATGAAGTAGATATAGAATAGGTACCATGAACACGCTAGTCATGTCGTTTGATTATACGATGACGGCTTCAAAAAGCGTCTGCCTCTAAATCTCCTTACACAGCCTTCCTAGCACCCCAGTCACCGAAGGGGCGAGCTGCTCCAGAGGAAACGAAGCTCTCCAAACCCAGGAGACACGGGCGTCTGGTCGAACTAAGATCGCATCGACCCCATCCCATTGCGAGCCAAAGGCGTTGATATTGTCGCTTGGTCCGAAGTACTTGATATTAGAGGCCCAGGGACTTGTACATTGATGAAGTACGTCTTCGAGACTCGCATCTCTCACGATAAGGAGGAAAGTATCCACAGCCATGGCGGCATGGAGAGCCTCAAAGCCCCCTTGAACCTCGAGGTGGGTTACCCTCGCCCCGATCAGCGGATCCTGGCCTTCTTCAACTACGGGGAACCGGTCGCCAAATCCGGTGATACGCCTCACCCAGAGTTTGTTTATGTCGGGGKGGGCTATGAGCTCGTACACGACATTGGCTAGAGCGGTCTGTGTCGCACTCTCTGTTGCGATATACAGAGCAGTCTGGGCGAGGGTGCTGTCGATGATACCTGGTAGTGCGACTCTGCGTTCCGTGCTGTAGCTATTCAAGAGTTTATCCGCTTTCGCTCCGGTGAATCTTCCTTGTGCGACCGCAGCGAGTTTCCACGCCAAATTTGCAGCATCTTGCAGTCCAGTCGTGATACCTTGGCCCCCAGCCGGGAAGAATTGATGAGCTGCATCGCCGGCGAGGAAGACACGCCCATTGCGAAAGTTTGTTGCCAGACGCGTGGTGTTCGAGAATCGAGAGGACCAAAGCATGGAATGAATTCCAAAGTCTTTTCCGGCACCTTCGATTGCGAAGGACTTTACCTCTTCTAATGTCGGTATCGCACTTGGCGGAAGCCTCATGGTCTTCAAGTTTATTCCGGTGGCTCGATAATAGTTCTTATAGCCAAGAGGTTGTATCAAGAATGACCCCGACTTGTTGTTAACAGAGATTGGGCCGGCGGGAGGATCTGTGACGAGGACATCCGCGAGCCACCCTGAGATGTTCCCATCAGTGCCCGGGAACTCAATGTTTACCAATTTTCGAATTGTACTCTTTGTCCCGTCGCMCCCCAAAAGCCAAGGAGCCGTAAATTCAACTTGTGTCCCATCTTCGGTCTTCGTATCAAGAGTAACACTATCGGCGTTTTGAACAAGTCCGACCGCGTGATGACCAAAGAAGAAATTGACGCCCGCCTGCTTACAGAGGTCAATTAAGAGCTGTTCTGTCACAGCCTGGGGGATCATCATTGAATGGGGATGTTTAGTGCCTAGAGCTTCTCTTGACATCTTGAGCCGGGTCTCGGAAGAGCCGAAGTGGACAGAGTGGATAGGTACTCCGGCGTCGATAAACTGCTGCGCTATACCGCGAGTCGCGAACGTTTCAATACTGCCGGCTGCCATTGCAGCTCCTCGGGAACGGATGTCCCGCGTTACGTTCCTTTCGATGACTGTGACCTCGAGTCCGGCACCGCGTAGCTCCAATGCGAGCCAGAGGCCCGTTGGGCCAGCTCCAACAATGAGAACATCAGGCATTGTGAGGATAGGAAGTGTATATGCGAGAAGTAGTTTCTAAGTGGATGATATAGAGCTGAAATGTTCAGTGCAGCCAAATCATCTCTGCGGCCCTCCTCAGTTTTATGTCTCCTGTATGGGCGCCAGAGCACCCTCAACTTTGACTCTTCCATCGAATTAGTTAGCCGTGAGAGCCCCGAGAAGCCCGTGATATTACATAGTCCAAATGCAGAACTATCTATTCGCATGAATGACCAGTGTTGCGTGAGATTTGGCCCTATTCCTATAATATTTTCCTTTATGTACCCCCATGATGCGATCGCCCCCTTTAGCGGAGGTGTGGGTCTTCTCGGGCTCGGGCCTCTCGGGTCTCTCGGGTCTTTCGGGGTCGGTCTTACAGTAAGCGGTGAACTCACCATCAAGGGCGACAACTGTTGGACTAGCATCACTTACACCAGAAATGTTCTAAAACTCTTCATCCTAGCTCATATTCACATATCTTCGATAATTAGCGGCATAGAACTATGAACGGAAGAGATCCTCCTCATGGAGTACTGCCAAGATACAAACACCGCCCGCGGTCTTGTAAGGAATGCTACCGGCGAAAACTGAGATGTGACCGAGCTCAGACCTGTTCAAACTGTGCCCGATCGTGTAATACGTGTGTATATACCGATGAGCCTATCCGTCGAGACCGTAAATCCAAGCTTCGGGATCAGGGGCTTGTCGATAGGGTAGCCGAACTAGAACGCTTGGTTAGCCAACGTGAAGGCCAAGATTCACTTGGATCTCAGGCAAGAGCTCAGGAGCCGGCCCAGAATGAATTATCTGTATCGCAGCAGCATCCAGGTCGCTTAATTGCGGACAAAAAGGGGAAAAGCCGACTCTTGACAAACACATTCTGGGCGTGGCCCCCAACAGAGGTTCGTCTCCTCTTCGATCGAAAGGGCATACTCTTTACTAAATAAGTTGAGGGTAGATCGAATACCCTAGTCCGGGAGGCGACTCTACATGCAAGCTTACCCCTTCGTTCTTAGCAAACTCGTCTCACGGCTCCTTTCTGTTCCCACAAGCAGTACCACAGATTGCGACCGTGCAACCTAATCTCGGGCAGATGCGTCAGCTATGGGACATATACATTCAAAACGTTGACCCCCTTGTTAGGGTCCTTCACAAACCCAGTATTGACCAGATCATAAATGATATGTCATCAGATGAGCACGGACCTGGCCATGAGACTATGGCTCTTTTGCTAGCGATTTGTTACAGTGCTGTATCATCTCTTCCACCATCCCGGGCCAGAGTTGACCTTGCTTGCGATATTGATAGCTATACTGCCTCCTTCAGAGCGGCCGTCGAGAAGGCTTTAACAGACGCTCAATTGCTCCAAACGCATGACCTGCGAGTTCTTCAGGCGTTTGTAATATTCCTGGTAAGCTATCTAGACAAAGCATGATAGAATTATGGTTAAGACTCACAAAATCCCATTTAGACATGCCTTCCGAGAAAGGAAGCTCGTACCATAGGGGTTCTAATTTCCCTAGCCATTCGTGTCTCACGGGCAATGGGGTTGCATCGGGACGGCTCTCTATTTAACTTATCTCCGTTCGAAACGGAGCTGCGACGCCGTTTGTGGTGGCATTTGTGCCTGCTAGATTGGCGTGCTGCTGAAGATGCTGGCTTAGAAGTTGCTATTACGCCCTCAACTTTTGACACGAAGATGCCACTGAATATCAATGACGTCGATATGGAGAAGACCTCTTTTGATCTTCGCGCGAATCACGGCTACACTGAAATGACGTTTGTTCTAGTTAGATATGAAGCGTGGTCACTCATCTCTTCATGGAATACTGGAGACATGTTTCATCTATGCGAAACCCCAGCAGGAATAAACGAGAAAAAGAGAGCGCTAGAGAGGTTGTCAGCGCACTTGGACAATACGTATCTACGTTTTTGTCGATTGGTTTCCACACCCATAAGTCGTGCCCTACTGATGATGGGGCCATTGGTCATCGCAAAGCTGCGTCTCGTTGCGTTGTATCCAATATATCGGGGTACCACCCATAGAGAGGCGGCATTGCCAGCTGAGGAAAAGGATATCCTCTTCAGATCTGCGATCGACCTGCTTGAATTTGAACAGCTCCTCGGGGCCGACAGTGAACTGAGAGGCTGGCGTTGGTTTTTCGCCAACGGTCATATTCAGTGGCACGCCATGTCTCTCGCCCTATCGGAGTTGTGTGTTCGCGCGGAAGGAGAAACTGAAAACGCGGCGTGGGATGTCATCGATCGAGTTTTTCCATCTACCCCTTTTGAATCAGGCGAGATAGGTGACAATATCTGGGAGCCATTGCAGGGGTTGAAGCAAAAAGCGTTAGATGCTAGATTTTCCTCTTTCACATCACAACTTTCCGCTATACTTCCATCTGAATCTGATGGCTTTCTGTTCAATGGACTCTCGATAGATTGGGCGCAGTATAACTGACTTAGGCACGCACTTCTAAAATATGAAAAACAAAATATGTATTGTCTCGTCTGCCTTTTGATTCGATAGCTCAAAAGAGTGTATTTAGATATATTCCGTTCGGCAATAGCCTAAGTTGGTGTTCGATTTGTTTAAAGTCAACCTGGTAACTTATACCTCGGCTAGTCTCCTTACTGCCTCCCGAGGGGTCTCTATCCCGGACTCATATCGGCCCTCTCGGTCCTTTGGTCTTTGTCCCGGGACTCTCGGGCCTCTAACTCCGGGCATTGTACTAAGTACCTAACTATCTCCAAGTTGTCTTGTTCCGAGATTGAACTGCTCATTAAACGTGAAGATATCCAGTCAATTGCCCTTGTGTCCTGCTAGAGAACAAAGGAGACAAAGACAGTCGGTTCTACTCATTGTTGCCACTAAGCTCTTAGCTTCGCAAGTAGGAAATTAGAGCTCCGGAATAACAAGCAAACCATCCCCCTCGGAATTCCACACCAGAAATACTCCATTATACACTAAAAATACAGGGTATCCTATGCCTATCCCAATAACCATATATCCTCTTGTGCCCAATATCCCCCAAACCCAACGACAGGCCCCGAGTTTTACCACGAGACCTAAGTCAAGCTACCGTAGGGTAGAGCCGGCCTGTCGTAACATAACGAAATAAGTAGTACTGGTTCTCCAACTCTACACTAACAATGGCTAGCATGACGACTCTTACTTACCTGCATTGTCCACCTTGACTTTGATATCGGTGTATACGTAAATATCACCTGGCCCCGTTTGATTAACGCCATTTGGGTGTGGTGGCGCGTATGAATTCTTGAGCTGGTTCTCGATGTCTCCCGCTTGGTCGTGATGCTGATCTCGCATAGAATCGGAAGCAGTATCTCGATCATCGACTTTCGAGGTTGAGTTGCCGGTAATCTCGACGTGGGTCAAAGGTAGGTCATCGTCATGGACAGTGTCCATCCGAGAGGCATCGAGGGTTGTCGGTATAGTCCATAAATGATTCAAGCTTGCGACACGCTTGAACCCGCGAGCACTTCTTTTTCCTGAGGAGTTTTGGCCCCCACTCCTGTCATAGACGTAACTGTGCTCATCCTGCTTTCTTTTGATCTTTTTGGCTATCTGGGGTAAAATCACAGGCACACTGGCGCATACTACTGCTGTGGTCTCTTCGGCGGCAGTAAGGATCAAGAATATGGCGACGCCGTCTATCAATACGTGAGTCTGGTGCACGACTACCCGTGCGAGGGCTGAAAAGAGGAGGCAGCAATGTGACATGTACTTACAACTTGGGTCAGTCTTGTCATCAGTGTCGATGAGGAGAGCTAGCACGCGAGCGAGTTCAAGCAAAGCAGCAATCAGACCGATACCGAAGACGGCCATCAAACCACGTTTCTTGTTCTTGTCGAGTCTCAACTGATAAATGGCCATGATAGGTAGCATTAAGAGGCTGACATCCGATATCAGACTGAAAATCACCGGCAGCGAGACATGAAGCACGCTCGTCGCATCGCATTGACCCTTCATGCCTCCTGGAATAGGTCCGTGTGGGAATCTGGCGTAGTATTGGATGAAATACCACTGCACAGGCTTGCATTGGAATAGGTAGAAGGATGTGCCGCCAAAGAACCAGAGGACGTTGTAGACTAAATTAGCCCACCAGAAAATGCGCAATTTCGGGTTCGCTACCAGGAACAGCCGTTTGTAGAAGAAGAGCAACGTCAATTTGATGGCGAGGAAAAAGGCGGGCATCGTGACCATGGTTACCCAGACATGCTTTTCTCGTGTGATATAGTTAACTAACTGCGCAGAAAATCGAGTATAGGGGATGGCCTTTCTTCACATACCCTGAAAGTATGGGATAGATTCGTTGGATAGTCTGGATCACGGAGGTTCACAGTATATACGTGAAGGCCAAGACCATAGTGGGTTGCTACCATCAAGTTCGCTATGATGGTATTCACAAGAATCTATTCACAAATCTTAGTCGTAGACGATCTCCAAACGCAAGCACTCATGAAGGGAGTTGGGAACTGACTCCGCTCAGAACGATCGAGATATTCTCAGCCATGACGCGCGAGTGACTGGCCACAGATCTCCATGTTCCCCATAGTCTACCAACGATGGTCACATCGCTGATGATGAGAAAAGTGATCAGACATCCCCAGAGAGCAGGCTGTCTCGTGTCGTTGACGCGCGCCTGTTCCTCAGGGGTGAGAACGGGTGGCGCCATTATTCAATAAGCAGGCCTTGATGGACTCCTATTGTTCTGTGTGTGCTGACCATAGGGGCTTTTGGGAGTGGAGACTTGGCATGATAGTTTGGGACTCTTCCGGATTCTCCTTTCGAGTATTAAAAAGATTTGTTGCCCCCAAGACACTACCATACGGTATATCAATCAAGAAACAGGATATCCTACGCCTGCGCTTTCACTCGGCAAAGAACGAGGGTTGCCTGTAGATCATACCCACAGGTGCAAAAACAGCCTCATGTATACACAACAGCTCGCAAGATAGAATAGGAAGGAGCACGCAGAGCAAGCCCCCAGCTTTAATTTATTCAGAATCCTTCTAGATGCAGCTGAAGCTGTGCTACAACCTTGAAGGCGGTGCACCTAGGTAGCACAGCTATAGCTAGAGGGGAGTAAGGCTACTAATACGGATAAATAACGCGAGCACGAACTGCTGATTGGACGGCCAGTCCATCGAATGCTTTGAGAGTATCGAGATAGCAAATAGCAGTAGAGCTTTATAGACAGACCATGACGAATTGTGAGACAGAAAGCGACCTGAAGGTGAGTTCCTAAACATAGCAGGGAAGTACCGCCGAAGAGTGTTGTATTGTCATACACACCATAAAAAAGCTTGGACCTCGGCCCCCGGGGAGGGGGAAAGTAGGGAGAAATGGGCTGCACGATACCCTGAAGGTGAAGCCTGTTGCCAGTGCATAAAGAGTGCATAAAGGAAGCTACCAGTCTGACTGCTGTCCGCTGCTGTCTGACTCCTGGCCAATCAGTGCAAGTCCGAGCGGGCGGAGATAAACGGAGGAAGGCGGGATGTGCGTCTAATTGGGTCGGGCTTCCGAGTCAAAAGTAACTACAACACAAACTCGATCCTTCCGCCACCTTGGAGTTCCATCTCAGGCCGAATGAGACAGGAAATACTTAAACGAGGGACCGCGCCAATTGATTGGCTGCCTTGCACAGTTGGAAATCTCAACAAAGTGATCGGCAAATAGTAGCTGGACCTTGGTACGACCAACATATTAAACAAAGAAGCTGTACGACACTMCCTGCCATTAGCGACGTCGGCGCCAGGGCCTGGTGTTTCATTCTTTCGTTCACGTTCCTGTGCTTTTTTAAAATTCTTCTTTTCCCGCATCCATCCAGCTTCTACATACTCAATCTCCAGATTGTGGTACCAGTTGTCTCAAGAGGCTTGCATATTGTGTCGAGTTTCCCAATACCACCCTCATCCCATCGAACCGCCCATGTCTACCGAGAAGTCGCCCTCCGCCCTGGAGGCAGACGAGTCTGCAGGCGAGCAACCGGGCAGACCCGAATCTCGAGATGCCAGCCTCGCAAGTTACACTCGTGAGCAGGAAGCTCGCGTCGTTAGCAAACTGGATTGGAACCTTATGACGCTCTTCTTCGTGTTATGTAAGTACCTAAATGTAGTCCTATTTTGTCCTAATTCGTCGACTATCTCGATCGAATGCCGAGTCCGCCAAGCAACCTGCTGACAAGACCCCTGCGTCGCCAAGATATGCTGGCGTATCTCGATCGTGGAAACATAGGAAACGCCAGGATTGCTGGCATGGCCCAAGAACTCAAACTCGACAGCATTCGATATCAGTGGCTGCTCAACATCTTCTACATTGCTTATATCGTTTTCGAGTTCGGAGTCCTGCTATGGAAGATCTTCCCCCCACACATCGTCGGCGCGGTGGTCGTCTTCGGATGGTAAGTTACCTCTGTACCCGGGCGACGCCTCTTGGCAATCCATCCATCTTGCTAACAATATGAAGGGGCTTAATTGCCACCGTACAATCTGCCACCCATAGCTGGGGCGGAGAAATGGCCTTGAGGTTTCTACTCGGTGCCTTTGAAGCTTGCTACGGGTAGGTGATGAACTACATCTGTACTACATCTGTGAAACCCCGACCATCCAATCCTAACCCTATTTTAGACCAGGCATCATCTATCTACTGTCATTCTTCTACCTTCGACATGAGATTGGCTTCCGCTGCGGCATATTTGCCTCCGGGGCCCCGTTGGCCTCGACTTTTGCTGGTGCCCTAGCCTATGGTATTACCAGTGGACATTCGCACCTCGCTAATTGGCGCCTTCTGTTCCTCGTTGAAGGTATCCCGACGCTGCTCATGACAGCCATTGCCTTTTTCTTCATCCCCGACTCTGCGGAGAAGGCTAGATTCTTGACGGCGGAAGAGAAAGATATTGTTAGGTCTAGAGCCATGCGCCAAGTCGGCACGAACGCGAAAGCTAGAATCGGAGGAATTAAGCTCAAGGACGTCGGCCTTGTCGTGCTGGACTTGAAGGCTTGGCTATGCGCCCTGATGTACTTCTGTGGAAACGTCACTTACTCCAGCTTACCCGTTTTCCTTCCGACCATCCTCGAGGACATGGGTTACACCGCCATCAACGCTCAAGGTTTATCCGCTCCTCCTTCTTTCGCAGCCTTCTTGTTCGCCTTGGTCACAACCTGGATCGCAGACAAGACCCAGCAGCGATGCCTTGTCCTGTTTGTCACAGCGGTTGTGGGAGGAATAGGCTACATCATCCTTGCCACTGTTGACACAGTTGGGGTTCGCTATTTCGCGACTTTCTTGGCCTCAGCCGGCGTCTTCTCTACTATCCCTAACATTCTCGGGTTGACTCTCAGTTAGTATTCTCCGCATTGGTACTTAACCTTAGCCACTAACAGTTTCGTAGACAACCAAGGCAGTGACACTCGACGTGGAATGTCCATCGTCCTCATCAACCTAATCGGCCAGTGCGGACCGTTCCTCGGAACCAATGTCTTTCCTACGAAGGAGGGCCCTAGATATATCAAGGGCATGAGCATATGCGCTGCATTCATGTTCTTCGCGGCTCTTCTTGCGCTCGCTCAGCGTCTACTCCTGATGTGGGAGAACTCTAGACTAGACCGCAAGTACGGTTCAGTTAGTACCAGCAAAGAGTCAAGAGACGACGCTCAAGAAAACTACGGCCCCAACTTTAGATACGTGCTTTGAACTGCTTCACCATGGCGGAGTCATGCAAAGCTGGAGCTTGTAAAACCCGCAGAATCATACCCCTTGTTTCTATTCGTGCGACTGAGGTTGGAGGAGTGCTCTGTGAAAAAAAAGGAAGGCTGCGGTTGTACTAGATACATCACATAGGTATAGGTGCCTAGACAGTAGTATTTAATATAATTCTCAACAATAGATTTCCCATCAAAATCAACATTCCTCGCCCCAAATTACCTGCAGCTCAAGTTGGTCACGTTTCTCAAAGGGGGCCTTTATAGGTTACATTCGGCCGCCGGACTTGTGTGTTCTAGTTCTATTTACTTGCCTTTTTGTTCCTATGGTGGGTAGAAGATTCAGATAACTCCGAAGGAATCTCCTGTGAGTGCAACCTACGACTTGCTTAATATGGTCACCCCCATATTTTGAACTGTCCTAAAGCGATAGTAACCGCGTTCAACGGGTTGATAACTTCAAATTGATGAGCAGGGTTCTTGGTAGCCTTCTCATGTAAGTAATATCCAGATGAGAAACAATACACGATGTTGAGCGCGCACCTTTCAGCAACCATTGCTCATCTCAAACCCTTCTTATTGTTATAATATATTAAATAATACTGACTCGTCCCTTTAATTGCAATGTGACCTTAAGAACATTCGAGGCACCTCCCCCGGCCCCCGAGGAGAAAATATAATCAATACTGTGCTCTCGGAGACCGAGTTTCTGATACGAGCGGCGAGAAATTAGGAAATCAACATAGTTCCATGGAAACTGATACAGATCGTCAAATCATATAGATTTAATATGTAGTACCTAGTCCAAACAGCCCCCCTCGTGTCCGAGGATGGCTACAATTAGCCCCAGCTTCTGCAATTCTTTAAGCACACAGGGTTATTCCTACACGGTTAGAAATATCCAAGATATTAGGAAAGTTAAACCTCACATTACAGGTACATGACTGACTAAAGCAAATATCTTTCATTTCCTAGTTCTCTTCGTCGTTGTAGAGCTGCATAATGGGGGAACATACCATTCCTTCGAACTCTAGCAAAGACTCTAAGTGGCCAAAAAGGGTCATATATTACCCCATTGGGAAATAATTGTATATATCGGCACCACTATACGTATGACAGGCGGTCAGACGGTTGGGAATCTGTTGTAGATATGGTACGCAGGTAGACAACTGGAACAAGGAATTCCGCCGGTGAGAAGGCAAATCGGGTCTAGAAATAAGAATATATAGACACCGCTTTATTAGTACTACTACTTAAAGCCCCTTTTATACGCTCAAAGTACGCCCATGAGTGTATCAATATTTAGCCCCAGTGTTCAGGGGACTCTTCGGGTCGAACACGTCAGTGGTGATGAGCTCGGGGTACTTGACATCACCCTGTCTGAGAGCTTCGTCCATAACCTCCATAATGACGATGCTCTCGGACAAGGGGAGAGTAGCGCTCTCCTTCTTGCCATCGCGGAGGCATCTCGCGCATTCATCTGCCTCCCAGAACATGCCGTGGCCCCAATTCCGCTCCGGGTCCTTCGGTATAGGGCAATCCACAACCTCAACCTTGCCACCGCCATCCTTCTTGACAATCCTGTACTGAAGGGGACAGTAGGCCGGTCCCATAACCTGGATTTCGCCTAGAGAGCCTTGGATCTTAATGGCAGGCCCGCCGCTATTTTGCCCGTCGGTGTCGGTGGCGATTCGCAGAGTAGTCATGGCAATTCCCATGCTCTTATGCTTCGGGAACTGGAGGATGATGTTGGTCATCTCATCGGCTCCTGTTGTGTACTTGTTGATGGCAGCTACAGTCTTTGGTGCCTCCTTTTCTTGCTCGGGTTGAAGGTGGTACAAGATCTGGAATAGCCACGTTAAGGAGTAGATTCCCAAGTCCAACAACGCACCGCCTGCCAAAGCCGGGTTCACCATTCGGTTTTCGTCAGGGAAGGTCAGGGTCCCATTTGGTCCGTCATTGCCAAAAGAATTGTCGGCTATGGATTATATTAGTATATAACTTGTGTAGCTTAGCCTTCACGGCCGGTATAAGACAATCAACTGTGAGAACATACCAATAACTCGGTATACAGGACCAATGACTCCAGACTGTACCAATTCTCGAATCTTAATGCTAAGAGGGAAGTATCTCGTCCAGACGGCTTCCATTAAGAAAAGGTTCTTGGCCCTAGCAGTCTCGACGAGCTTTCGGGCCTGGGCAGCAGTGACTGTGAACGCCTTTTCACACAAAACATTTTTGCCAGCTTCCAGGGCTAGCATGGTATTCTGGAAATGATGGCTGTGGGGAGTGGCGACATAGACAATGTCGACGTCCGGGTCGTTCACCAACTCGGCGTAAGAACCATACGCCTTGACGCCCTCCGGAGCTTTGACCTTTTCGAGAAAAGATATGGCGCTCTCCTTGGAGGAGGAGGAGGCGACAGCCACCACCTTGTGAACGACATCGTGCACATCACGGCTTGCGGGATTGGTGAGGAGGTCCTTAGTGAATGCTACAAAGATGAGATATTAGCTAGGATACCGATATGCTGCCATCACTGTTTTGACTGACTCTGGGCAATGCCACCAGTGGCCATGATACCCCACCTCACGGTGTACGGCTGAGAGGCCATGTTGGATGCTGTACTATAGCGTGTAGAAAACTCAAAGACGGCTTAATAGACGGGACAGAGATATAAAGACTGTAGGTCTCTACAACAAGCTGGGACTAGGAAAATGTGTAGTTGGTAGCGTTTGAGAGAATGCTCCGAGGTTGTACGATCGCTGCCTACCTTGAGGAACAGTTGGTGCAGATAGTCAAAGGTGGGGTAGTGAGCGTTACAAATATCCTATGTTACCAGCAGCCCTAATATTCACCAGTCTTTATCTTCAAATGCAGGTACTTATCCATACCACATGCTTAGATAGGTTCCGGTATAGGCTTCGGTTGAAAAGCCGTTGTTCCGTCAATTCCTCACAAGCTATTACTAAGGCAATTCCTACTACTGACCGAGCTCGGTATGTTCCTATAGCTTCTATCGGCACACAGCTCTCCGCTATGCAGACAAAGCAAGATGGAAGATTTGTAAATTCTGGGGACTGTCTGTGTAGCACAACGTCATCGACCTCTAGCTCCTCACCCACGTTTGGGACTTCGGGAGATTATAAGGCCGAATGTGGCCCCCTTGCTTACTTAAGCATAGTACCTAGGTACTTCTAGAGCTGTACCCCACGATTTCTTATCTCGGAGTTCTATAACCTAGTACCTTTCGATTCCCTATCGAAGGGCAGACAAGAACCTACCTGATTTATTGAACGAGTCAAAGTTGGGATGCGTGTATCTCACCATGAGGATTGCTTTAGAGTCGGTTGTCGTATATTCTATATCGCTTCGAAGATGCTACATCTTTGAGGTGTCACATGATATCAGATGCTACCGTTAATAAGCCGGCCGATAACCTAACGGTGATGCAATACCACGACGGCATAAGGTACCTAAGATACTAGGGACGTGAAGTAATGTCTCCGCTTCCTCTCTTTATAAGTACTCTGCGTGCTATACTTCAGCTTTTAAGACTCAAGGAAGGAAAAGGCCTTTGTAAGCAACAGGGTCTAAACTTCATATTTTGAGGTCATGTGCGCGGCGAATCACAGTTGGCGGTCATTCAACTCGTCCAAATACTTCTCGTTCATCGGAACGCTACGTAAGAATCGCGGCAATTCATTCCTATATCGCAAGTATCATAGACAGTCTGTTCATTCACCGTATCGTCAGTCCTTCGGCGTTAGGTCTTTTGCCATGGATGCTAAACCGGCTCTAATACCGAAGCTGTTGTATGGGACCGCGTGGAAGAAGGATGCTACAGCTGACTTGGTATTTTTGGCCTTGAAGTCCGGATTCCGAGGCATCGATACTGCAGCTCAGCCTCGTCACTATAAAGAAGCTCTCGTCGGGGCGGCCGTCAAATTAGCGATATCATCAGGAATTGTAAAGCGGGGTGACCTATATGTGTGTCACGACCCCCTGAGTTAAGACCATGACCCTACTAACAAATCATAGATCCAAACGAAGTTCACTTCGATTGATGGTCAAGATCCCAATGATCTGCCTTACGATCCAAATGCGCCCCTAGAGGAGCAAGTCCACTCCTCGGTTGCTTCATCCCTTAACAATTTTCGGATCACAGATTCAGAGGCACCCTATATTGACAGCTTAGTCTTGCACTCGCCACTCCGTACGCTATCAGACACCGTGAAAGTCTGGAAGGCACTTGAGACATATGTGCCGCACAAAATCAGGCAGCTGGGAATTTCCAACACGCCTCTCCAGGTTGTCGACTATTTATGTACTAATCCAGATATTACTGTCCGCCCGGCATGCGTACAGAACCGATTTTATCCGGCGACGCACTGGGAGGTGGATCTGCGAGCATACTGCCGTGAGAAGGGCATCATATTCCAGACTTTCTGGACACTGACAGGGAATCCGCACCTACTGAAGAGTATGGCCGTGCAGAAACTAGCTGCTAGTGCGAACATTGAGCTACCGGTTGCGTTGTATGCGCTTGTACTCGGTCTGGGAGGTACAACGGTTCTAGATGGAACTACCAGTGAGGCACACATGAAAGGTGATCTTGAGGGTATTGAGATAGCAGCAGAATATGCACAGAGCGAACATGGCCAATCGGTTTGGTCAGAGTGTTTAGGAAAGTTCAAGAAGACTATCGGGGAAAAGGAGTAGGTTGACGAGGGCAATGTATGAATTTGACAAAGCACTCTTGTATTGTTGAATCAAAGCAATAGGGGAAACTCAGATGCACATATCCTTAATTAATAGACTTAAACAGCTGACAAGTTAACATTGACTGCGTGAGTTTGATATTATGATATATCTGAAAGCGACGTGTGAATACTCTCATAACGACTAAGAAGCTACAATTCAAACTCAGAATTAGCCTGCTTTTCTTGAAACCCGAGTTCATGACGTGAGGAGTATGGCATAGGTACATGATCATTGTGACATCTACCCATTTACAGGGTTTCTACTTTAATTGTATTGCGATTTTGAATTACCTTAGGCGGTGAAAGGTATCAGCAGTCTCTGGCCTCTAAGCTTAATATTCCAAGTATTAGCTTAGAAATACCCAACTACAAATTCAAGTCGATAAATACATTAAATTGCGACTAGATGATTCCTCCTGGTCACCGCTTTCTCAAGAGTTTTTGGTTATATGCGAAGAAGGACAGGGCATATGTTCTTTTAATAACAACCAATAAGATAGAGAAATGCAAATGCTCTTCTTCACTTCCAACACGAGTCCCAGCTAGGCTCGGTGGTTGAACGGTGTTGCAGATAAGCAAGGGAGAATTCTACATTTGGTTACCTTCAATAATTGCCTATCTCCGAGCAAGTGATGATAGGAACCGATCCTGTTGGCATCATGCAATTAACTTGCTTGCGTTCAAGGGTATACTCAACCCAGCTTGATACCAACGTCTTGGTAAAAATTGAGTCGTCATTACAGTGTCACTACAGTGCAAGGATCGCGGTGTAGGTACGCACGAATACAATGCATTGTCCGAACGAACCTGTCTTCTGCATGTCTCGGGAACTTAGTCTTCGGCTTTTGCGGCACGGGCGAACAGTCTCAAGTACAACACAATGGCCATTGTGTTCTTTTGCTTTTTCCTCTGCGCCCCCGCTGCCATCTTGCCTAGGATCCGGGGATTTAAGGGACGAAAAAAGACACGAGCTGAGCTGCAAGATCTGAGACATGCAGACACAAGGAACGAAACCGGTTCGAGCCGGGTCCCCGGGCAGACCCCACTTTGACAAGTTGACACCGACAGCCACGAACCATTCCCTTCCGGAATAGGGCCATCTCCACTTTCTCCGTGGGTTTGGGATTTTGGGGGAGTTTTACTTTGCGAAGTATTTTACGTACATGAAAAAAGCCGCACGTGTCACACGCACAGGATTGTCTTATCGGGGTTTTTTAATCCACACCAGTCTTTTTTATTTTATTTTGCTTTTTAGCCTTTTCCTCGATTTCAATTTCCTTCTTTCCAATCTCCCCTGTTCATTACTAGTAGTAATGTAGCACAGATCGTATCAGCTGCATTAAGTACATACTCTACTTTAGATCCAGGAGGAACTAAGTACGTACGGCCAGTACCTGATACTCAGTCCAATGTACAACATCCCATGGATACAAGGTATACATGTACATGGATGATACAATTTCACCGACAGAGAAGCCCCCGTTAGAACACCCCCCACTCATCCACATCCACATCCACACTTCGTCTACCGGGTTACTGGAACCCTTCTCTCCCTACCTTATCCCAACGACTGCAAGCCCTGCCGTACCACGCTCGCATAGGCTTAGGACGTACCCACGTACTCTGCGCATGTGTTAGGTACCCTTGTCAATCTCAGTTATGTAATATCTATATCTGAATCTGCGTTTGCATCAGTCCATATTGCCTCCCATCCCTACAAACACGTATGCGCCAGCGAAGCCGCTGCGCAGTGTCTGAACATATCCCTGCCCTGTTCGGCCTGGATCTGGCAGCAACTCATCTCCAGCCAACCAGCCCAGCCCAACCCGCGCGCCAGCATGCAGCAACAGGAGCAGGCCCAGAACCCAGATCCGAACCGTGCAGATGGTGGGATGGCAACGCGCCTAGACCGCAGCGATATCGACGGTCCCGCACGACTTAGCGTCCACGAATCTGCTGCCGCCGACTGCGCGCCCAGAGAAGCGGTGACGCTGACGGCCCACCATCTCGCCCACGAGCAACAGCAGCAGCCCAAGTCGCTGCAGGACTCCGATGCTGCTGCTGCCGCTGCTTCTGCCGCTGGGCCAGACCCCTCCACCTCCACCGGTTCGCATGCGCCGGTTATAGGACAGGAAGAACGACACAACCACGTTTCTCCAACGTCTAATGCTCACCTTAATAGCAGCGCTAGCTCTAGCGCCGCCACTGCCATCGACACAACAGCCGCTGAGTCCTACGAAGAGCAGCACGTGCACAGCGTTTATGAGTCCATCGCCTCACACTTCTCATCCACTCGATACAAGCCGTGGCCTTTCGTCGCTACCTTTCTAGCGTCTCTGCCCCCCGGTTCCGTGGGCCTGGATGTCGGCTGCGGGAACGGCAAGTATCTCGATGTGAACCCTGATGTCTTCATCTTTGGTTCAGACCGCAGCGCAAACTTAGCTCGTCTGGCAAGGGACCTTAAAGTAAATGGCGGTGGTGAGGACGGGAAGAAGAATGCTAGCGCCGATGTGGTAGGTGTTGCCGACGGCTTGTCACTGCCTTTTGGCGGAAGGATGCGAGTCGATTTTGCTATATGCATTGCCGTCATCCACCATCTATCAACCCGGGAACGGCGCATCGAGGGCGTGAGGGCGCTACTTGACTGCGTTAAGCCTCGTACTGGGAAAGTCCTAGTATACGTTTGGGCGCTTGAGCAGGGGAGCAGCCGTCGCGGATGGGACGAAGGAACCGCGGACCAGGACCAGCTAGTACCATGGGTTATGAGGTCTAATAAGCCCAAGAAGCTGAAAAAGGAGGAGGCTAGTAAAAAAGAAGGAGGTGGGAATGGAGCTGACAGCCCAGGGGACGGGGATACAGGGGTCAAAGACGCCACATATCAGCGATATTACCACTTATATAGAAAGGGGGAACTGGAAGAAGATGTCCAGGCTTCCGGGGGCGAGATCCTAGGCAGTGGCTATGAGAAGGACAATTGGTGGGTGATAGCAAGCCCTCAAGAACACCCTTCGTCCGTAGTAGTACCCCGGTAGCAATATTGATATCCCCGTACTGAACACATCTCGAGTTCCACGAGTAAACATGTAGAAATTTCTTTTTATGAACAAAAGATGCTGTACATTATACTCCGAAAGATCCTAACTCACTCGTAAGTAGCCGGTCAGACCATGGTCTAACACTCTATCTATCATGACATGAACAGTTCTGCTTAAGGTTTCCCAATCCACCCCTGGTAAATGCCATGATTGTGACAAAAAATTCCCAATACAAACAAAAAAAAACATGGCCCAAACACACGCTCACGTTCACCGATACCATACATTAAACCTTGCACCGCATTACTCCTGCTGCTGTGCCCCATCTCCCAGGCGCCCAACCATTTCACATCTCCCGTTGTAACCATCTCCATCTCCCATGGGTATTTGCCTCCTACTGGGTAGGGTAGTAAGGGTGACATGCCCCTAGAGGAAAGAGTGTTATCGTGGAAAGACTGGAAATCCAAAAACAAGGGAAAGACAAAATAAACCAAAAAAGAACTTTCTCCTCGCCCCTTGCGCCACACCGTAGTTTTCAGAGAAGGGGAGGAAGACGGGACACATTGAAGAATGAGTACCTGGGTAGACATTCCACTGTGAGAACCCGAGAAAAGGGGGGGAAGCTCCGGTAGCCTGGCCCCCTGATCTCACCTCACCCACCACGTCCGCTCCTTTTCCCAAACCGATCCACCAGCCCAACCATACTGTATCATTTTGCTGTTACTTCTTCCCTTCCTTTTTTTTTTTTTTGGTCTTTTTCCTTTCTTTTTATGTTCTTCGTCCGTTGTCGTCGTCGTCAATACATGATGTGTCCCATTGGTAACACTTTCCGATTTCTTCAAATGCTCGCTCCGGTCCCGATGCAATACGCTGTTGTTTCCCCTTTCGCCCACCCCCCTTTTACGCGGGTTTTTCGTGTACCACCCTGTACGTCCTTCAATGTCGAAATAGTAGGTAAGGAAAAGAATGAATAACACAAACAAAAAAGGTAAGAAAACTCGTTAGATGTGTGCTGGTGTTCCAATAAAATGGTTCTTGTCCAACTAGGTAAATTTCGTAACTCGTTCCTTTGGGGCCTCGGTTGAGACGACGTTTGTACTGCGGAGGTTTGCGTTGTCGTTGAGATGTCTAGGGTAGCGAGTCTAGGTGTCTTCGTCTCATGTCGGGAGACAAGTTGTTTGCGTCCGGGCTTCTGCGTCGTTTGGAACCTGTTGGCTCGAGGGGKGGTGGATAGCCCATCGAGGGCATGAACGGGCCAGGGCTCGCTGTTCCGTTGGGTGCTGGGCTAGCACTCGGAGGAGGTAGAGCGTACGCTGGAGTGCTATAGGGACTTACACCTGTTGTGAGCTCCGCAACTCCCGGTAGCATTCCCGATCGCTGCGGTTGGCTCTCTGTATTAATAGGGGCTAGGGGCATGCTGTGACGCGGGTATCCAAAGGCTTCGGGAGGGTGCTCGGGATAGACGGCAACGTGTGGCGGGAGGCTTTCTCTCCTCGATGCAAGGGGCCTGCTGGACGATGCGCCTCCACGACCGTAACCTCTTCCGGGTGTTACGTCTCGAGAAAGACTGCCCTGCGAGTGCGAATGCGAGTGCCGCGGTGGCGCTCTAGAGCCCCCATGGGATCCCTCTGATGTCGAAGCTGCGAGGCTAAAAGGTTGAGTCMCTCCTGCACGGCGGGCCATGTCCTGTTCTCCAAGCTGCCAGTGCATTGCCTCCGCTGCCCGCCACGGTATTCCCATCTCCTCTGACACCTTGGTCCACATGTCTTGCTTAAATCTGTTTCTTGCCGTGTTAGTAGTTGCTTTAACCCCCTTAATCTGGTTGCTAAGCACTTGTTTAAGGCTAGACTACTGTTCAACTCTAAGGGTCTTCTCGACGCGTCCGACTCACCTTTCATAAAGTCTTGCAAGCTTGTTTTTCTTCTCTTCGTCCCATTCGCCTCGTCTCTCGAGGTAATTCTGGTAGTGCAGTCGGCAACTGATGGGACTTCTTCCTGGCAGTCTCTTGGAGATGTCGTCCCACTTCATGCCGCTTCCCCGGAGGTCAATGATCAGGTGGTCTTCTTCTCGGGACCATTTGCTCTGTTTCTTAGCGGGGGACTCTGAAGTGTGCGGTGGCATGCTGCGTTTTCCGGTTATCCCCACCGTTGCGGCTCGTACCGTTTGTCCTGGGTGCGGAGCGGCGAACAACGATGGCCCAGAGATAGGTACCGTCGTCAGGGACGCCGTAGCCGTTGGTGGAGGGACTGATGCTGATCGGGTATGCCGAGGGGAAGATGTGGAGGACTCATTTGAGTCGGGAGCCTTGAGAAGAGAAGGGATATCCACGATGACGGTTAGGGGGCCTAGGAAGCCTCGAGAAGGCTGGTTTTCATGGACGTGCTAGTTGGCGCTGGAGAGGTCCTCGCGGGCGTTGAAGAGGCGGCGACAGTCGTTTCTCCTACGCAGTTCGTGATGCTCGGCAGTCCAGAAGGAACGCCTAGAAGCGTCAAGAAGCGTTTCGTCTCTGTTTGTTCTGTTTTGGGATAGGCAACGACGATCTTCAGATCGTCTGAAGTTGTGTACTGGAGTTCGAGAAGGAAAATTACAGCAATTTTGATACTAACTCCTAAAGCTGAACAGGTTCGTGTTCGGGAGCTTTTAGTGTGAAACAGAAGACGGTACGGAGTTCGAAGTAAAGAAGCCTTTAGGTACGCTTTAGAAAGCGGAAGGGAGAGAATATCCAAGGCAGCCAGAGCTCTAGATCAGTGAAGCGTGATAGTGTTTTGTGAGTTGTCACTCATGATTGGATACTCCCAAGCTCTGCTCCTGGCCAATAAACGAGTTGTGACAACCTTGAACAGCTCCGTAAATGAGGCGGCGCCAGGCGGGTAAGTACAGTACTTTTAGTTGAGCTAAGTAGACGTCAAGGCTTTCGCCAGCACAAGGTACTTTTCTCTTGACATTCACGACCCTTTCTTCTACGGAGTGTCGTTATAGTGGCAATGGGGCCATCATAGGTCCACGTCGGGGATATGCAGTGCGAATTGTAGGTAAGGTAGGTATCGGACGGGAGAAAAATCAAGAAAAGAAACACTAAAAGAGAAGTGCCTACAGAGGCTGGCGAACTGGAGGGCCTGTTCTGGTTGATGGGAGCGTACGGTGGTCAGTGAGAGAGAAGGAAGCCAGGGGGGGTCTAGGTAGGTTGCCCAAGCTCAAATGGACAACCAGGGGAGTGGGGTGCGAGCGGTTTATGGTGTGTCGAAATAGACAAGTGTGGAGACGATAGACACCAGGTTTCTACGTTTATAGGTAATAGGCAAGTCGTGTGAGGTATAGTAGAGCCCAGCAGTTCGTGGGAGAAGTTGGGTAACACCTCACCGACTATGCCAGCACAGAATACATACTCTATGTCGCCTCCCCAGAACCTTTTTCCCAGAAAGGAGGGGAGGAGTCAGGCTAGCAAGTGACAGGTTTTCCAGAAGATACGCCCTCCAAATAGAAAAAAAAGAGGACACTCTCTCAGGTACGCAGGCGCGGTGGATATTCATATGCTGGTCCCCAAGAAGATGCTGGGGATTGTAAAGTTGAACAAACGGATTGTTGGCATGCGAGCTACTGACCGGGGCTGATGAAATTGCCACGAAATCATGCATACACTCGCAGAGAACAATTCACCACTTCCCATGTATTTTTGGTTAGCACGCTAGGGGTAGCTGCTGAATCGGCGGATTAATGACGCAAATGGAGTAGACGAACTGAAGAAGCATACAAACGAACGAGGTGTTCGAGAGGCTCTCGGGAGGCCCAGGATTGGGACATTCATTTTCACCCCCCCTGGCCCAAAGTTGTTGTCGGCAAAAAAACTCAAGGAGTTGCCGCGCTAGAGCTCAACCGCGATGGGCTGTTGGCTGGGGATAGATTACAAGTACAACGTGCGCTTTGGGCCTCTGTCCAGTGCCAGAGCACCTAGGCGCGACAGGCCACCCCGTGCCAGGGTCGTCGAGTTGCCGTCCCAATGCCGCTCCGAGGCTTGAGGACGGACCTGAGGACCCCTTGACGATCCATTGCAGGGCAGCTCACAAGGCTTGGGCGAGATCGATTCGGAGAAAGTACCCGTCCCTGGCCAGCGATGCTACCCAGAGTCCGAATTCCAGAAGCCCCAATGAACAAGATCGGTGGCGGTGGCGGCCATGTAGACACCATGAAACTGCATGGTTAAGTGGGGATCTTGAAACCGACTGCCATACATACATACATGCCAACCTACCTGTTGTATGTTACTGCTACCGAACTCGCTACCCTAGGGCAGTTCAGGCATGTATGTAGTAGATATGTAGCTATTGCTGATGTGCAGCTGCGGATACCACCTTGACCTTACCTGGAGAGGAGCCTACAAGGGACCCCATTGACGATGAAGCCCTTTTTCGAGATACATGCCATGTACGCTAACACCGGCTAGGCGGGAGGACGAAAAACCAGGGTAAGTTTTTCACTCGGGAGAGCAGGGTATGCCCGGTATAGTATACATGGTGTAGTTCACAGCGCCGGGTGGTGGTGAGCATGAGCATGGGCATGGGGCATGGATATGGGATGGATATGCACTTGGCCATGTCCGGGGGTGGTGGTGTTGTCAGTTGAGATCGGAGCACGTTAACCGCGGAAGCGAAGGGAACGGTGTGAGCGGTTGCGTGTGGTTGAGTGGTGTTGTGTGCCGTGGTAGTGGTTGTGTGGTGGTTGCGTATGTATGTGCGTATGTTGTCTGTTCGAAGATGCCGGGAACAGCACTTGAGCATTGAAAGGCAGACAATACAACAATGTATACAACGAGATACAACACAGACAATGTACCGTGTACGCACGATTACCCACTCGCAACGGCACTACCCAGGTAGCCCAGCAGGGAAAAAAACACAATGGCCCTTGTTCCTCGACACACGGGAAATGGGGCTCTCTGCAATCGCACGTTGCAGACAAGAGCCCAACGTCTGTGCGGTGCGGTCTTCACGCTTTGATGAACACACTCTGTACCTAGCTCGTTCGGCTCCAGTTCGTCTCATACATATTATCATGGTACATCACACATCACACGTCGCCCGTAATAAGAATATGGGTCGGCCCTGTTTCTCAACCACTCGCCAACTAATCGCATCTTGCAAGGAACGCCCAGGTCGTCATAGGCACAAAAAATAGGTCAATCAATTATCAACGTCTCCGGGTCTCCGGGAATAGCGATCTCTGGGCTCTGGGGACCGATGGGTGAACTGGCGGTCAGCAGGACAGGGCATGCATAATGGGGTTTACCTGATGGTTATTTACATAGAAGAGCGGCCGTTCGTATGTGTCTCTCGGACGCGGACGTTGTAGGTTAGCATGTTAGGTAGTGATGTATGTAGTGTAGTAGTAGTCGCCATAGTAGCTGGTAGTGGTAAGTACCTCTTCCAAGGTCCAAGGCCCCCTTGTCCTTTTTCTGCTCTGTTCCCGCGCACTATTTTTTTCTCCTTCGCTTACACACGTCACTGCCAAGTAAATGTAGGGCGGTACCGAACTTCAGCCTTCCATGTCTGTTTTAATGGCGTGCATTGGAACAACTGCCATGAACCATGATCTACTTTGCCTGCACGCATCACAATAATTAGAAAAAGTTGGTTTGGGCCCATCCTCGTACATAATGCTCATGCTTGTCAAAGTCTTACACGTACACCTCGCAAGAACTGCGCTGTTTGTTTGCCCTGCCCGCTTCTGATAGGATCACAGCCCCTGTCGGTTCCTCACTTTTGACAAGACGGCGGAGGGCGACCTTGTATTTTGCACCTCTCACGTTGAGGGGTTTGCTGCGTTGATAATGGATCGCGTGCGCTACGCGCGAATTCAGGGACCAAATTTGTTAGTAAATCGGGCATGCAAGCAGGGGTGGAAGGGTGGGAGGAGTGGCGGCAGAGAAAAGGACCAAAGGKATACGGATATGCATGATATAATCGCATTGTGTACCGCATTCTGTAAGTGCATACATACATATGTACATATGTATGCGAGTGTTGTGGACATCGTAGCTAGCGTCATCTGCTTTCTGCTGCAGCTTATATAACTACATGTAGCAAATATCGTACTACATGCCTACATGTATACTTACATAGTAGCTATCTCCATTCTCTCATGACTGAGGCGACAACCCGTCACCTTGCGCTTTTTGTTGTTGTAGTAGCCTTTGGGACTCAATGCCAGATTGGCGGGAAAAGCGACAGCGTGGGGGKGTGGATGGTGTGTGTGGATGAGGAAAAGATCGTTTACCGGCTCGTTTGACTGTTGCTGCCCGAAAGAAGCGGAGCATATTCTATCTATTTCTTTTTTTATTATTTTTCCGTTTGTCAATTAATTAACAACAAGCGTGCTATAGCCCTACTAGGGTTTAGGATAGATACATGCCGATTTTAGTATCCTCTGCTTACGACGAGGGATGGACGAAGCAGAGGTAAAAGGACATCCCGGCAAAGAGGAAGAGAAGAAGAAATCGCATTATAATTCTCACGATATGTCATCAAGAACCAGTGCCTCGCCGATGCAAGGCGTATACGAGTGTGGCCGTGCTAATGGCCTGGTGGACTGACTGACGTGCAACGTTCAAGATCAAGTGAGGCAAGGCGTATGTATGTATTCTCTACTTTTCGGCCTAGGCTTTGATCGAACCAGATTGTCAGAAATTCGACGGGCCAGTCAATCCCGGGACCATCTAGTTGGGCTCGTCAGCCCCCAACCCTCAGCCACCATGACAATTCCATAACGCCCTATTGGAAAATTCCAGACTTCATCGTAACCTACACATGTATGTATGTATGGACGTAACGTCAGCTACCTTGATACTTTGACCTAGTACTTCCCAACCCGTTTTCGCCCGCCTCCCCTCCCTGGACAGTTGCGTTGGCCTTGCATCAATGACTGGGTTTGGCTGGCTCGTTCCGTACACACCACCGGTTGATGCCCGTCTTAGCCGCAGCGCCGTGGCTTCGTCCCATATGTTCGGTTATTGCTCTGTCGTGGCTAAGGAGGCTCTGAGTAAACGCGTGCCCAACGGTTTTTGGGCGCAACAAGATGCCTAGGTACGCAATACGTTGATTATGGCTGGCTGGCATAATAAAAGCCTTGGTGCTGCCCGACAGTCGAGACAAGCCCCGATGGTAACGCCAACTTTCTGCTCTGTTAAAACTCATGCCGAGGCACATATTATGACACATCGACCGAAGGTGAAACAACAGAACGGGTGTCTCTCTCACTTGTTAGGTCGGGCTTTGACATCGGGTGTTTGACCGCCTACGGGGAAGCGGTGAACAATGCCATAGATGCCGGATGGTGCCGGCAGGAATAGCGCATATTTGCCTCCGTGATGAGGCCACGCCGCGCATGCTAGATATACTACCATAGAGCCCTTAGTGTGTTCGTCCAACAGGCATACCTTGCTCGAGACAAATTCCCGAGATTATACTGATATAAGACGAACATTGATTCCTATTTAGGGCTGCGATATGAACGAAATGGGGGAAGCATGGGGGGGAATAGTACATTAGGGCGTCAGCCTGTCCGCGGGTGGCGCAGCAAGAACAGAGATATGACTTGTCAGCTTGGCTTCTGTGATAACCAAGATTCCGAGAGCACCCAGAAAAGGTTCTGTTTGCTCGACGCTGTGGTCCTGAAGCATTAAGATCCCGGCTCCGGGTCTTCCCCGCGAAGCCCACAGCCCGTAGAAGCGGCTGAACGTGGGCGCCTCGACCTAACAAGATTGATAGATCTATTTTGGGGATCGTCGGTTGGATACCCTGGGTATGGAAGCAGTGTAAGCAATTGAATCATACGTGGGGGGCGTATAGGTGATAATGATGCTGTAGTGGCGTGTCATGTCATGTCGCGCGTCTTTCTGAAAACATGAAGTTGGATCTGATGCCTGGTTGCCTGGTTGCAGGAGGCCGATGAGGCCAGATGCCTCGATGCTGCTGAAAGATCTGTCGTGATACCCGATGAGTTGGATCTTCAGGTACGCAAAGACAATGATGCAAACGGCGTCATCCAAATCGTTGGTTCCTATTCAGATTTGCTTGTCCTACGTGACAAGCGATTGGATCTGAGATTATGGCTGAATGGGCACAGACGCCAGCGGCCGTGTGGGATCAATTGACATTTCACCATGTTTCCCTTTCGCAACCAAGCAACATTTGAACCAGGCAACCCAGCAACCCAGCAACCCAGCAACCTAGGCATAGCGTCCTGATAATGCGCGGCCCTGTATGACGTGAGAGAGTCGTACATGACAAATCGGGCAGGTATGCACATCGACAGCCATCTTGACATGGTCATGTAGAAAGTGAAGACGAAGAGACAGATCGGGACAGACAGAGGTGCAGGACTACAAGGGTAGCAAGGGGCAGCTGATGGGGGAATGCAGTTCATGAAAAAAACGGATCGATAAGCTACATGTACCTTAACGCGCATATTGTGCATATTGCGCATATCGTGCATACCCATTGTCGCATTCATGTAGGACTTTAGGGGTCACAATACTATGTACATAACTTTGTACACTACCTGAATGCAGGTGACGGTTCACAAGCCCATCCTTCTTGCTTCGTCCTTGTTCATTTTGAGGTTGTGGCTTGCATGTGCAAAAGTGTGGCGGGTTCTTAGTTGCCGCTGCCCCATTGAATGGGTGCTACAGCAGCTGGCAGATAAACCCTTGCTAGCTCCCTGGCAGTGTAACCTACCTACTTGAGCCAGGGTTCAAAAGAGCACTTTTGAAGCCATCTTCTCCAACTACATCTCTGCTTTTGCGACGACGCTGCTGCACACTCCAGGAATTCGCCATCTTACATGCGCCTGTTGCCCAACAATCTCGTGTTCTCAACCGATCCCCCAGTTCGGCAGCCACTGCATTTGTGCGGCCCGAGTCTTGCTTCTTCTGCCACGAGCAAGGGCCCTTCCCGAGCCGGTGTGGAGATCGAGCCGTGAACCCCTCCTGCATCGGGAGCCTCACTTCCACCGGTCCATACGCCGCATCCCATATTGCATGTAGCTTGAGGGGATCGTGGGTGGCCAGACCGAAAACACCTTGCAGTCGCCGACCTCGCTACTACGCCTTCGAGCATCATCATCTCGTCTAAGTATTTGCCACAGGCCAGGCAAGCAATGGCGGATATCCCGTTGCAAGTCATTTCTGAGAACTCAGCTTCTGAGAGACGAATCACTCCATCATGGTCGATCACCCAGCTAAAGAGGAAGCTTGAGCCCGTCACGGGCATACCTCCGTCATCTCAGCGTATTAGCCTCAAGACTGCTTCCAAGGACACTATAGCCATCGAGGCTGCAGATGAGGACACTACGCTCTTGTCAAATTTCCCCCTATCTGCTTATGCAGAATTACATGTAAGTAACGCTGGTTCTCACAGACGCCTCACACGAGCGAGCTGTCGGGCTAGCCATTTACATGGAGGCACTTCGCATCGTAAATACGTGTCATTTTATCAGATGACCCAGATATATTTTCATGCATGCTCTTCACAGTGGCGCACGGTTTTGGCTAACTAAAACGTATTGCGAAGATCATTGACACCCGGCCAGCCAGCGCTAAGCTGAACTTCAATGATACCTCTGGTGTCGAGAAATATGTCATGCCCGAGGAGGAATACGAAAGGAAATCCGACTCGGTCTTGGCATGGAAGAAGGCCGAAAAACTAGGTCGCTTCAACCCGGATGCTCCCAGTTTGGAAAAGGCCAAGATTGAGGCCTTCGACTTCGAGATTAAAAGTAGGGGAATAGAGGTGGGTAAGAGATGCAGAGTCGGTGGCGACGACTCTCGCAGAGGGGAAATCAAGTATGTTGGCGAAGTCAAAGAAATCCCTGGCTCTATAGGCGCTTGGGTCGGAGTCCACCTTGACGAGCCGGTTGGCAAGAACGATGGTAGCATCGGAGGCACTAGATACTGGGGCAGCGAATCAGCTCTTAAGCATGGCGTCTTTGTCAGACCAGAAAGGGTTGAAGTGGGCGACTGGCCTGTTCTCAACGATTTGGAAGACATGGAAGAGATTTGATCAGATATTCCGTTCTTCAACTATACATAGTTGGTGGCAACTGTTATTATAATAACTACTTCTGCATTGTCAACTCTCATCCTACATAGAACAGCAGAGAAAATCCTGCGGCCTACTCAGAGAAGGAATAAGTAATTTGGAAAATATCAGAAGGTCAAGCCGTCTCCTAGACTCCAGGAAATTGGCTTTCAATTTGAACCTGTGGTCATCCCCTACGACTTGGCATGTCACTCCTCGTGGTATCTTATTTGAGTAACGAGGTTTCCGGTCATCCACTAGCCTCCCATAGCTTATACAGGTTGCTAGCGAACAACAGGAGGTATGCTATGTTTACCTTCTACCCTTGTCGTGCCCGTATATAATGGCCAACCACAATAATGCAACGTAGAAAGAGCTGACTCTCAGGGGTAGGGGTATGACTTAGGTATGCTAACTACGTGTAATGAATAGCTGCCGTGATGCAGCTATTACCAACCGGTCTGGCACTACGACGGGAGAGAGCACCGTGCATACCCCGAGACTTATGAATATCTCATCTGTTCCCTTGGATGTACTACTTAGGAAGGTATACATTATACTGCAGCATTGGCCGATGTGCGACATTTAGTAGCACATAAATGCTACTCATGTCGCAAAACTTAGTCTTGTGTCTTCCCAGAAGTTTTAAGTATGATTAAGACTAGATCCGAGAGGTAGTCTACGTGGTACATTCGGGGGTCGAGTTTAGCATCTGACACGCAGCAGATCTCTTAAGCAGGCAGGGGCATGAGCGAATCGCGCAGCTACATGGATATTCGGAGATCAAGATCGTGCCTCTGTAGTACAGCAGTTCCGAGAATACCGAGAAATCACAGCTACGGCAACGCATAGGGCTCAAGTGATCAAAATTCAAAAATCATTAGACTGACCCCAGGGTGGCCCGTGTGATAGGGTGGGGGCCGTTTTTATTGAATTAAGCAGTAGTGGGTTACATAAGTAAAGGTGTATATTTAAAATTTTTTACTTTATTAAATTATTTAAATTTCTTTATTTTATAATAATAAAAGTTAAAAATATTTAATTTTTAAAGGCTTATATTTTAATTATATAAGCGTTTTTTAATTATATAATATTTTAATTAATTATATTATAATCTTTAATTTTTTTTTTATATTAAAACTTTTTTTTTTAATGTATAAAAGTAATACGTAAAGTTATAAAAGTTAAAATAAAAAATTAAAAATTTATATATTTTTATATTATATTAATTAAAGTTAATAAAAGTTAACTTATATTAATTTAATTAAAATAAGTTTATTTAATTATTATATAAGTTAATTAAATTTATTTTAAATTTAATTAAATATATTAAATAATATTTAAAATTAAAAATAGTTTAATTATATATTATTAAAATAAATTAAAGTTTAATACGTTTATATTTTATATAATTAACGATAATATCATTAAATTTTAACTTAATTAAGATTAATTAATTTATAATAATTATGTTTTTAAAAGTGTTATTTTTAATTAATTAAAAATATAATAATAAATTTCTTTAACTTTTTATTAATAATGTTATTATATTAATTAATATTTAATAAATTAATAAAGTTATAAATTAACTTTAATAATTTTATTATAATAATGTGAGAAATTTAATTAAAGTTAAAAAGGTATATTTATTTTAAATTAAATTTAATCGATTAAAATTTAATTTAAATAAGTATTAAAATAGTTAATTAAATTTAAAAAAGTTTAAAAAAATAGTAAAAAAAAGTTTTTTAAGTTTAACTTTAATAAATAATAAAAAATGTTAACTTTTATAATATATTTTATAATTAATAAAGTTAATATTAAGTTTTATTAATAATATATAAATAAGAAATTTTATAAGTTATATGTTAAATATGTTATAAAAAATTATATTTTATTTAATAATATTTATATAAATTATTAATTTTTAAATATAATTATTACTTATTTTTTTTATAAAAGTAAAGTGTTTTTAATTTTAATTAAGTTTAATTAAATTTAATTTAAATTAAGTAAAATTAATTAAAGTAAGAAAAAAACTTAATAAAAAAATTTAAGTGATAATAAAAAAAATATATTTATTTTTATAATAAAAAAGTGTTAATAAGTAATATTTTAAAAATTTAAGTAATAACGGAAGTTAATTAATGTTAAGATTATTAAACATAAGATAAATTTATCTTTAAGTTAAAAAAGAAATAATTAAATAATAATATATAAGGTTAAAAAAACGTGATTAAGTATATTTAAAATTAAATAAAAGTTATAAAAGTTTTAACGTTTATAATAATTTTTAAAAAAGGTTTATATAAGTTTATAAAAATTAATAAAAGGTTAATTAAGTTTAATTAATATAATATAAAGTTTATAAAATTATAAATAAATAAATAAATAAATAAATAAATAAATAAATAAATAAATAAATAAATAAATAA
>JYCQ01000062.1:0-38343 GCA_000931505.1 Hypoxylon sp. E7406B
GGGGGGGGGGGGGGGGAAGAGAAACATAGAAAGACGGGAAACATACGATCCTGGGGGTACGATTGAAGGTAGTAGTGGAAAATAGGTGACTGGACGGCACGGATCTGTGCCGGCTTCGCCAGTACCGCTGGGAGCGCCGCGGCGGCGACCAAGAGAAGGTGGGTAGCAAGAGACGAAAGCATCTTGTTCTTCTATCCAGAGACTAATGAAAGCAACGGGATGAGAAGTTATATAGCAGAAAATATAGCTATGATGACTCAGTCGCGCAAGAGCTGTCAACGCAAAGAGACTGCAAGTCCCGGGTTGTGGTGATGAGCGATCGTCGGGGGGCAGCTGGGCAGGTAGATATTAAGCCCATGATCGCCACCTGTTCATTTATACGACTCAACTCTATTTCTATTTCAGGTAGATGGAACGATAGACGAGCTACTTAGATGAGCCAAGCTGGGCATGGAGATACTATTCTACTAATTTGGATGAGGAGGGAGAGCCAATCGGACGAAACAGGCAAAATGCGGAAGACCATGTCCGTCGATACTCAACCTCCCAACGACCAACGACGGAGTTAACCAAGGCCCCATACGGCTTGTATAAACTTAAGATAAAGAATAATAATCCATGATCTCATACGTGCTATTTTTATGAGCACAGCATATTAACGACGCTCGAGGCCATCAAGTCAAAAAAGAGGGGGGCGGAACAGTTTAAAACATCTTCATTTCAGTCCAGCTATATATAGGCAGCTAGCTCTTGAAACTCTTAGTCCTTCTTAACACTCTGAGTAGGATTCGCTGCCGCGCTCGCCATGACTGGAATACCCACGGCTATCAACTTCGTCAATTCTGATCCACATTACACCTACACAATCAAGCCTTAGGTTTACTCCCGACAATGCTTAAAACAACCCTCTTCTCTCATGCTTACGAAGTCAGATGCGCGAAACAGCAGAACCGCCATCCATCTTAACTAGCGCCGGCCCGTGCAAGGTTATCAAACGAGGTCAAAGTCCGAAATGCCAAATTATCCTTCTCACGGCTTCCCTTAGAGGCCAGTAACCATGCTACCCCAACTTAGGGAGAAAACATCGATCCTCGATGGTAGTCGCCTGCCACCCAATGCGGAAATGATAGTTGAATGTGTCGTAAAGTACGAGGTTGGGGTTGGAACAAGGCTTGCTCACGAGCTCCCAAGGAGGCATAGTGACAGAAGCAATATCCCATAACGAGCGAGAACTTCCCCGTAGCATTTGAACTTGCAAAAGAATGTAAGAGATCCTTTTAATCTGGCAGGAACTCAAGGCCAGTTTATTGGTGACCAAGGGAGGTCAGGTATCTAAAATAATGTGCAAGAATCGTAAAGTCATGAAGCGAATGTCGTCTATTTGAAAGTGCAAAAGGTGAAATTGTGGTATCAAGATATGCTTGGTCTGCTGCTGGCGCATGCAATATAATTATCGATGTAGTCCATATTGGGGATTATGCCTCGGCCGTCTGGAACGCATTATTGTATTTATTTGGGTCTCGTATCCAAGAGGGTCTCTTGAAGTCGGCGCCACCGAATCTCTAGGGGAGCATTCAGCTGGTTTCTCCGACGCAGAAAAGTTCTATTTCTCCCACGCCACCGGAGTACATGTTGCGTACGCCTTCGCGCCATTCTGAAAACGCAATTTGGATGTCATCGTCACTTTCGATTGTAACAGAATCACCATCCTCATCGCGATAACGCAGTTTCAGATTGCCCTTAGCAATTGAGCTGTTCGTGAATCGCGACAGCTTAGCATCGATGCGGTCCCTGAGGGATTGGTAGGCGATGTTGAATGGAACAACGAGCGTGAAATACGTCCCGTTGTCGCAGTTGACCTTGACCTTTAGTTGCGCGGGGATTGGCAAATCCGGACTCGAGAGTGGGTTGCCTTGTGTAGCAGTACCGAGAGCTGGCGATACAGGCTGTTGATTGTTCAGGTTCAGTGGCTGGGGKACTGTTCCTGCAGATGCTGCCGCTGGAGCGGGAGTGGTTTGTCGAGGGTACACGGGTTGTGTGGGAAATTGTGACATGGTGCCGCCGTATTGACCAGATTGCGGGTTTGCCCTTCCATCACGTTGGATGCCTGGACTTTGGCTATTGGTACGAATCGGGACATCCTGTCTAGGAGATCCGGTTTGAGACCGCGGGATGTTTGCGTCATGTGCAGGGTGAAGATGTGGTGGTATTCCGGGCACAGCGGGAATAGGTGTACGATTTGGCTGCCCGTTGATATCTGGTCCCGGGGTGCTATAAGACCGGCTACGTTGCTGCTGAGCAAGAGTCTGTTGTGAGGCCATCACGGGCAACGAAGGTCCTCTGGGATTCCTCCCATTCATTGGAGATGGACCGTCCCTCGAAGGGGCGCGTGGCATCGCGGGCGCTGTATAACGATTGTTATCTTCCCATTGGGGTGTCCCGGTCCTTGGGAAGGGGAACTGCCCGCTTGGCGCAAACATGGCACTCGTTGTACTTGTTCGTGACGATGCGGGAGACTCTGCTACGGGAGAGAAATATGAATCGCCAATACGAGGACCGGGAGATTGCGCATTAGCTTGCGTCTGAAGACTCAACTGCCCCGGAGGTGCCGGAAGAGGGAAACGCGGCGGAGGKGCTCGAGCCATAGCTGCTAGCGGATCGTTGCTTATGGAGCGTGACCTGAGACTTGTGCTTGATCCATTACGATTAATGATTACTCCGCCGGTTGAAGCGGCACCAAGACCCATATTCGGCGATGATACTTGTTGCACTGGTGTTTCCTCGTCATCGTCGTCATCGTCTTCCTGTTGAGCGTAAGGATTCTCAAGGTTACTCTGGTTGCGCATCCAGGCAAAGTCTGGAGTGGCTTGTTCGGGACTTGTAGTCGCAGTTGGTGCGTTTTCCTTTTTCTGATTGACCAATCCTGTTTCCCACTTCTTCATCGTTTCCTCATTGGAAAACTTGATGACAAAGTTCTCCACGCCGGGATCACCTTTCCACCAAATCTGTACGGTATACGAGCCTGGATGAATTAGGTTGAGTTCTGCTTGCCGAAACCAAATATTTGCGTTACTTACCTGGCTTTGCGAACGAGAGGACTTCAGTTACGTTTGTCATAAATATGCGCCCCTTAAGCTGCAGCTTGTTGCTCTTGTTCGGAATTTTCGGTGCGGTCTTGTTCTTGTCCTTCTTGTCCTTGCTTTTATTCGGTTGGACCTCTTTGCAGCAGAGGAGAATACATTCGAATAGGTAAATCTCATACTGGGCTATCTCAGCACTGCTCTTGAAAGTGGAAGAGATTGGCTTCACGAGGCTTACGTCTTTCTCCTGCTCAGTGCGACCCGTAACCACGGTATACACACCATGCAATAACAACTTTCCGAAAGACTCCACTCTATGGTTCTTCCAGTCGTCTACCCTACGTATTAGATCTTCCAAGGCTTCATCGAGAAGATCCCGATCAACCGCTTCATTTGCCTTTGTAAGGACTCGTTCTGCAGCGTCGATACCGGCAGTCAAATCCGACTTGATTTCTTCGTCTTCGCACTTCTTAAGTAGGGACTGATATGTGTCAGCATAGGCGAGTTTGAATGTAAATAGTTACAAACCTTCAATAACAAGGGATATTTGACCAATCTCTGCATCGGCTTCAGCAAGAAACTGTCCAACGTGTTAAAATCGCATGACACAGGATGTTCAGCTTGCTTAATCTTCTCGAAGACCTTGGTAGCTATCTGGCCTGCTTTTCGCTGGTTCGCAATGAACGGCTGATAGATATCGAAGGCATCTTCGTATGTGACAAACGGCGCGCCCCATCGCTGCGCCTCCTCGACCATCGAGTTGGTAGTTTCGACCCGAATTAAGAACCGTCTTTGGAAGTCCAGGATCGAATTTATATTCAAGAATATCTGATGGATAGTATCACCCGGAATTACACCCTTCTGTTCTAACGTCCTCTTCAGATCATGCAAATTCTCGAGATCTTGGACGTATTTTCGTTCCGTGTCAACGAGTTCTTGGATAATGTGGTCGCGATACGACATCTGAGACCCTGGTGCTGCCGGGCCATTTTCCTCCGGGTATGACTCGACCTGTAGGAGAAGACCTCGCTGCTCGGCGAGATCCAAAACATGATTTACGACTTGGGTAACCTAGTCGAAAAAGTCAGCTTGCTTGCTTGTGGCATAGCTACGGTATGACAACCGAGCCAGATCCCGCGTGCACGAGCTGACAACTCGGGTGCGACATACCTTAACAAAGCCGGTAGTATCATTGCCCATCAGATCACTGATCACAAAAGACTCGGAGGCGGGGATCTCGAGACGTTTCATGCAGGCCTCGACGAATTTGAAGATGGCCAATTTCGACCGTTTCGTGTCGTTAGCTGTCGGGTCAATTTCTAATGGGCTGTCGGGCTGTACGCAGTTATATATGGTCAGCAGTGGTAGCCCGGTCCGCAGCAGGTTCCATAAAGATTCGACAGGGCCTTCATCGTCGCGGGGGGTCGACAGAGCTTGGAGGTAAGTCTCGAAATTAGGAACGCGGGCTAGTCGCTGCTTCAACGCGATACAGATCTGATATAGCGACCTGGAAGCGTCCGCCTTTTGGTTGATGATATTCGAGGTGGGCACGACGTTGCCATTGCTCGCAGGAACGACGGTAGAGGTCGACATGGATGTAATGGAAGAATTCGATGAGTTGAGGGCTGTCGAGCCAGACAACTGGCTTGTGCGGAGACTACTCATAGTAGATGTTGACATAGATCCGTACTTGTTGTCGGCAGGGAATACGGGGGCCGTGTTCGTCCGTAGAAGTGCCGGAGCATGTGCCATTCTAATCAACCCATATGAGTCCCGCCGAGCTGGTTCGTGCTCAAGGTGCTACTCGTCTCTGAATGTCGAGGCGAGACAAGGTGTCATCAAATCGGGGAAACCTGGCTGGGGATTACTGTGGGTGTCGGTCAAAGTGTGGACGCGGCGGGGGCTTCAGAATTGGTACGGTGAGATCGCCGCGAGATAGTAGAGAAGTCGCTTATATTCCTTCGATTCTATCGCGGCTCGGTTTGTTCCCGATAAGATCGCACAGTGAGTAACTAGTATGGTCGCGTTCTGAATTTACAGCCGAATAAGGTGACGGTGGAGGGAACCGGTCCTTTTTTCCCTTTGCGGCTTTCTCTTGCTGCCTTCTCCCTGAATCAACCTCAGTCACGCGAACTGCCCCAAATAATTCTGCGCTTTCTTTTTCTCTTTCGCGGCGCAGGATGACACCGGGCGAATAAGCAGTCAGGTGTTACTATGGTTCGGGATTCTGTTTCGAGTCACAGATGCGGCGTTAGGGCAGTAGGGGGACTTGAAACATCGAAAGTCGAGAAGACCGCACTCGGCGGTTATGGGGTACCAGTGTGCGAAGAGTCGGGTTGGCGCCTCTCTCCTCTGCCGATCTGGGATGCGGTGCAGTGCAGTGCAGTGTAGTGCAGGTCAGGTGGGCGGTTGCAGGACCGTACCTACATAAGGCTACCTAATGTAAGGTGAGGGAGTTGGCTGGTTGGTGGTCGTGTGTTGTGGCTTTATCGATTTATCGACGGTGTGGATTGCGGATGGAGGCGGATGGAGGTAGACAGGKAGATTAGGTGGATTGCGGATTGCGGATTGTGTGTGGATAGTGGACAGTGGATTGCGACGGACTATGAATTGAAATGGAGGTTTGTTGGGTGCAAGGTCGTTAGGTCGTTAGGTCGTCTCGTTAGTTGACGATCAGGAATGGTTCAATGACCAATTGACCTATGTGGGTTAGCTATTGTTACATAGCCGGCAATTTTTTAACCCCTTCTTTCCTCCTTTGATGTACTCTGCTAGCTTTGGTCCGACGGTCATTCTAGCAGGGTACTTTTCATCTCTGTGTGCTTTGGACGCTTAGTGGGTAGTCGGTCGATTCTGCTCAAGTACCGAGCCACCACATCGGTACAACGCCCGACTAGTGGAGTACGTGTCAGATATTGCCTGCCACACCACTAAAAACTGCAAGAGGCAGAAGTAGCGCCAGAGCATAAAAGTGCGCTATCAACCACATACATTTTTACGTCAAATACATACATGTAGTTATAGGAATGGCTTTCATACGTGCTTGATCCGTAGGATAGATTGCGCCTGCTCTTCCTTTGAAGCCAATAATGTAACATGAAGAGCAATATTATGTCCTGAGGACATGCACTTATTCTCGTGACTGACGAAAACCACAATCGGCCCTCTGCCCCTCATTCAATGATAAGGTCCGCGGTATCAGTGCTGGCTCAGTACGTTCCTAGGTACCTACCGTCAATGCGCTACATGCACTGCTAAACACGTCCATGCTTCAGGTACATAACCCCCCCTCCCCCTAAATCGCCATCAATGATCTTACTGGCCACAAAGAGCACTGGAAGCCTCAATACACCGCCATCTGTTGTAACTCTCACACCTGCATTAGGGGAATAAGTGCCTAAACAGCTGAAGAAATGGCTGCATATATTGCCAAGTACCTACCCTTTTAAGATGCGGTAAACCACAATACCTATCAGTTGACTACTAAAGCCTTCAGGTCACCGAAGGAAGACATGGCTTGCCTCGCAGGCTCCCGCCATTGGGCATTAATCGTGATGGGGTCTCTGGTTGTTTCAAATTAGCGAATCCCCGGGACTAATCCTGAAGGGGCTAAATCCCGTTGCACTGAACAAGAATTGCCATCCTGAACGGACCACGATCGACAAGCCTTTCCCGTCCTTTCTATCGTATCACGATAGTAACCGACAAACAACGGTAATAGTGGCCATGCATTGTTCCCGGCTGACATCCATGGCTGAATTTATTACGAAAATAAATCTACATGTGAAGGTCCGTAGGTATTTCAGGTAGGTAGATAGATATTCGCCCGGTAGGATCCGGAATGGGATCATTGCCTCACAGTCAGACAGTAAGCTGAAAAGATATTGCGTAGTGGTGGGACCGGCAGGCTGGAAGATTTTAGGTAGGTATGAAGCTCTGCTGCAAGCAATCCTTAAAATATCCCAAGAATTACATCAACTTGCGTAAATACGACAAGAAGCTAGTGTCAACTACCCTACCTAACGTCAGGTGCATGTGGCATTTGTTCCTAGCTGACTCGAACATTCACGTTTTCTTGGCTGCTCCTTGCACAATGCAGTCAGCCATACCGCTCCACATTGGGTACGGGTCGGTCCTATTCTCCTCGGTTTCGGGGTGGAAAGAAAGAGTCGCAGGAAATCAACGAAGCGTTTGCATCATGAGAAAACCGCATAGCCCAGGCACATTATACCTGCTAGCTGCAAAGAGTGGTCATTAAACGAGCGGGATAAGTGTGTAGGTATATGGCTACTTAGGTAGAGACGTACGATATCATGATAGCTAGGAGGTGCCAAAAACCGGCTTCTAGCAGCAAGCATCTACATACGGTAGAGGCTAATACTCAAGGTCAAGGATAAGCTACCGCCCAAAGAATCAAGCCCCTTGTCGGCATGAAAAAGGGGTAGAAGCCTTGATGACCCCATCCATCACCACTTATGAAGCGGGGACCTCGAATCCTGCAGGTCTATGGAGTGATCAAGGTGTGATGGCATTTTCTGTGCATAATATCCGTGGGGAGAAGAACTAATGCAGGGATCGCTGGTAAAGGAAGACAGGCCGCTCATAAGCCGGTCAGATATCGACGTTCTGTAATGCTTCTATGCATGCTTCTTTCTTTAGCACCCTGTCCTAGACTAGACTTGTCAAAGTCACATGCCAACCTACTACCGCTCTCCGAAAGTCTATTTTTGCAGTTTAGGTATACTAAAATGGCTTCGACTATTATTACCTATACATATACCTAGTATGACGAGTATGTATAGCCAAGTACCATTGAAGACAATTCTATCATCGCGCCGGCAATCTGTCGCTCGATGAAACCTTCTCTAATCCTACTTTCACGGTATCATGTTTGCTTGTGTGCGGGATGGTAGATTTCTTACTAGATGAGTTTCGCCACATTGATTGAGGAGGGTCACATGAAGACAGCTTAGATAAAGCATGCCGCCTTTTTACACTTGTGTCTGGTAGATGGTCGTATTAACTTGAAACAACATTGAATCGAACAGATCGTCTACCGATCGAAACGAATTCTCCCCGAGGAATTCTATTCTGATAGCCTAACTAGATAGTCACCTTATTCGTGATGTGCCCGAGTTCACCTTCAGCATAAACTCGTAGATTCTAAAGCTAACGCTGTTAAGCATAAAAATAAATCAAAATTCACTGAGAAAAACTCATAAGATCCCGAACATTCCATGAGGTCTATTATGGTTCTCGGCGAGTTCGTTAGTTAACTATTTTTAGATTCTAGCTTATTACCTAAGCCATTTCTTATAGTCAAGCGAATCGACAACCATAAGGAGGAACACATTTAGGATTGAGCTAGTTTGAATCTGGCGGCGATCTACCACGTATAGATACGTGGGTAGGTCCCGCTCAAGGATAAGCTAAAGAGAGCTTGATTCTCCAAAGGTAGGTAGTGAATTGCGATTTTGACGAACTGCATGGTGTAAATAATCCAGAATGCCTTAGGCTGCGGTTAACCATTCCAATTCCAAGGAAACCCCAAGCTTATATGAGCACTTAACTTGCTCTGGCAGCTACATAAGGTAATATCACATACATCAGGTATGTTACTTTAAAACAGGTAGACACGCAAGATTTACACTTCCATATATACATCATATCTACCAGGTAAAGAGTGGAGATGCATTATTAGTCTTCAAGTTGTTGAAGTTTGTCTTTGTTTATGAAGAAAACAAGGAGTCATTGTGCAAGTCACCAACAAACCAATTGGAATAACCCCTCATCTTTCAAGCTTTACGTGGGCTTAGTGGGTACATCAAGGTGTGTGTCACTTGATCCCGGTTTGCGTGGCGGCCCCGGATGTCGATTCACTAGTGGGACGTACCCTGCCAACACCGCTAGGACTCATTCTCCACAGGGGGCCATCAGTCACATCAACGCTCCGGTTGCAACATTATCTCATTCCCAGCGGCCAAGGGCAAATCTACCTCAGATTTACGATCGCGAAACTTACTCCTTGCGGTTCCTTGCAAACCATATCTGATAACATCCTGATAACATCGGACATTTCTTGTCATCCCTCCGTTGCCGCATGATTAACCCGCATGGCAATCTCGGCTGAGAACGCACCCTGCATTAGTTGGTCGCCTCTCTCGCGACTCAGGTAGTTCACATTGAGATACATCACGGCAACCATCACAACCATTATTGGTCCAACTTTGGCGCGCCGCCTTACTAAATTTCTGCTCGTCGTCCGTCGCCTGCCGGCCTGCCCCTGCGCCTCATAACCCCCAGCGTAGACCGGACTATTCGAACTCACAAGATAACAACCGAGACAACCGTCCCCAAGTACGAGGCGACATACAAGAACCTACTAATGGATCCTTTCTCTCCCACCCAGGAACCCGACGAGGGTTATTCCGAGCATCCCCTTAATCCGTCCGACTCGGGCAGCCTTGTCAATAATCCGTCCCTGACGGCAAAGCGATCMCCTGCCGATATACCGGCATGGTTGTCGGCTCAATTACCCACATTGTCGGTGCACCAGAAGAGTCGTAAGTTAGCTATCTTGGCTCCCAATCGGACTAACCCCATAATTGAACGAAGATACCAACTCTCATTTTAATCCCCCTCCGACTATGTTCTGTGTTCCCTTTGCTGACGCGACCGCTTAAACCCCTCAGGTCTAGCTATGCTTATCTTGAACGAACTACCTACCACTGTAATTGCGGACATAGTTATGAACGAGCTGAACCCCCGCCTCTACATTAACTTCGTGGAACGCCTACCACCGGAAATATGCCTCAAGATACTAGGGTACCTGGACCCTGTGTCCTTAATCCACGTCGCGATGTGTTGTCGGGGCTGGTATGAATTAGCTGTAGACCGCAAACTTTGGGAGCGACTATTCTACCTAGAAGGATGGAAGGCCATACCGTCCGAGATAATCGCCGCGGAGCAACGAAAGAACGAGACCCTTTCTTCCCAAGTCCCAACACAGAGTGTCCAATCGTCCGAGGACGGCCATGTAAATAAGAAGCGAGCGGTATCTGACCCGACACCGAAAGATGACGAGGACTACGAAATGCTAGATGCCGATGCGAATTCGGGACAAGAGTCCATACCTAATCTATATAACGTGAGTAGTTTCTACCCTTTCGATTTGGATGGAAAGGATTCGATTATCGGGCAAGAACAACGCGTACCTAACTCGTACAATAAGAGCATCTTCTCTCGTCAGCCGGGCCAGAGTGGTTCGTCTATACAAAGTAATGCTAGTGTTACCCAGCACATGGGCAACCTAATGATGAAATCGCCAAGCCCCATGCAGGACTCCGGAGGGAAGCTCTCATCTAAAGGCAAAGGCAGAGCTACTGCCGAGTCCCTGGAGTACTCACAGCCGCTTTTCGAGCTACCTCACGGATTACCTAAGTCTACGCTATGGATTTACGATATACGGGATCGTAGGTACAAAATAAACTGGAAGTATTTGTATACGATGAGGCGAAGATTGGAGCGTAATTGGGAACGTGGTCGGTATACGAACTTCCAATTGCCTCACCCGGATCACTTGAATGAGGGGCATAATGAGTGCATTTACAGCCTCCAATACAACCCCGATTATCTCGTTAGTGGTAGTCGAGATCGCACGATACGAATATGGAATCTTCGAACGCGGCGCCTCATAGGGCGGCCTCTTGAGGGCCATTCTGGATCAGTCCTTTGTCTACAGTTCGATTCGGACCCCGAGGAAGATCTTATTGTTTCTGGAAGCAGTGATTCAGATGTCATTTTGTGGAAGTTTTCCACCGGTGAGATTCTACAGCGGCTTCGAAAGGCTCACAGGGAATCTGTCCTTAATGTCAAATTCGATAAACGGATTCTGGTCACATGCTCCAAAGACAAGACCATCAAAATCTTCAACCGCGTTCCATTAAAACCAGGCGACTTGGGATACGGCAACGCTCAAGGTGTAAGCCCTGTGCCTATAAACCTAAGGAATTACGGGTTCGACGATTCACCCCTGAATCAGGCCGCTATTAAGCCGCCGTACACAATGATTGGATGTCTTGAGGGGCATGGTGCTGCTGTAAACGCTGTCCAGATCTGTGACCGTGAAATTGTGTCAGCAAGCGGCGACAGGCACATCAAAGTCTGGGATTGGCCCAACCAAGTGTGCCAACGGACTTTCCTTGGGCATAATAAGGGTATTGCCTGTGTTCAGTACGACGGCCGGCGCATTGTAAGTGGGAGCAGCGATAACGAAGTCAAAGTTTTTGACCGAGAAACGGGCCTGGAGGTGGCAAGTCTACGGGGACATGGGAACCTGGTCCGAACGGTGCAAGCTGGATTCGGCGATCTTCCGTACAGCGTCGAACAAGACCAGTTGGAGGCGAAGGCCGTCGACCAGGCATATTTCAAGGCTTTGAATGCTGGAGATCTCCAAGAAATGCAATCTTTGAGGCGACGTCCCCATAACGCGGGTAGTCGTCGACCTGAGGATATCACTGCTTATGGAGCCAAGCTGCCTCCTGGTGGTGGCGGCGGCCCTTACGGACGGATAATCTCCGGTTCCTACGACCAGACCATTATCATCTGGCGACGAGATCGAGAGGGCGTCTGGAAGAATGCGCATACGCTTCGACAGGAAGAAGGTGCGGCAGCAGCTCTCAGGCAGAGCCGGAAGTCTCCTAACTCTACAAGGTCATCCGCGTTATCTACCTTCGCCTCTGATGCTAGAAATTCCTCTAGTCGTAGTCTGCCCACACCTGCAGCGAGCGCGCCGCCGTCACTTCCTCAGACGCGCCCGACCTTCACTCATGTCGAACATCCGATCATCGCTACCATTACCCCCCAAACCACTTCCTCGTACACTCAAATGATTGATGCCGTTGTGCCGCAAGGGCCGGCGGCTCTTGAACAAGCGTTAACGGCTTATCCCACGATGTTGACATACCAACATCCCATTCAATCGGCCATCGACCGTGAACCAAATGCCCTCGTCCGCTCGGAGCTGAGACAAGTTGTCAACACCGCTCTAGTCAGAGCACAGATTGCGCAGAATCGGACGAGAGAATCTGTGCAACGAGCTCTCGCGGCAACGTCAGGCTCTGGAGAATCTGCGTCTCAGCTTTCTCATCCCTTAACTCATGGGACATCGGCGCGACCAAGCGACCAGCATACGCCACCGAGGCAGTTGACTACCGCCGTCGCTAGCACGTCTACCGCTTCTGCTCTAGGACATGCTACGGGCGGCAACGGTGGCGGCCCACCTCCGACTATTGCCAATATAACCAATACACATCATCAGATTCAACAACCACAGCCCCATGCCGCAACGACTCAAGCGCAAGCACAAGCCCTGGCTCAGGGACAACAACAGCAACATCCCCATATTCCGCAGGCAGACACAAGCCCTGCTAGGATATTCAAGTTACAATTCGACGCACGAAGGATCATTTGTTGTAGTCAAACAAGCGTCATCGTGGGTTGGGATTTCTGTAACGGGGACCCGGAGCTTGAAGAGGTTGCTGCATTCTTCGGGACTGTGGAGTAGACTATAAACGTGGCTACAAAAGTTCCTAGTATTCCTTAACATGCCAGTAGCTCTAATGCATTACTGGTCACGGTATATGTTTACGAAATATTTCAAGTCGGATGGAAAAGGGGCCCGGTGGAATAGCATTATGGATCGACGGTAGCTAAATAGAAGTATAACGATAAACAAGCAAACCTCCTAAAACCCCTCTTGAGGTACACTAAACTCCCGTAACTCCAGTCTTTCTTGCTATGGATTTGAATTAGGTAAGTAGGTAGACAAGCATGCATTTCTCGTGATATCATCGCGCTGCCTCCTGTACCTTGGCGTTCGTCTCGGGTGGCTCGTCAATGAAATCAGGCACCTCGTCCTTCATGAAGTCGGGCACGCCGCCAGCGTCCATGCCCACGCCCTCCATCTCCATCTCGGCGCCCAGCAGCTCGAGCTCGGCGTCGAGCTCGGCCTCGTCGACGTCGTCGGGGACCTCGTAGCCGCGGCTGAGGGTCTCGTTGATCTCGTTGCCGACGTCCATGAGGTCGGCCATCTCGTCCTGCATGCGCTCGATCTTGTCGAGGTCGACCTTGCCGTACTGCTTCTTGAGCTCCTTCTGCGTCGTCTTCATCGCATCCACCGTCGTCATGACGCCCGCTAGGTTGTCCTGCATCGTCTGCGCCTGCTCCATGTTCCACACCTGTGATTGTAATTGGTCCCGCTGCGACTCGTATTGCTTGCGCCGCTGCAGCACTTTTAGGGCCTTCGCTTTCAAGGCCGACTTGCCCGGCCCGTCCCGCATCTTCGCCATCTTGTTTTGGTACGTCCCGAGCTCCGCGTTGAGCGATGCGATTTTCACGTCGAAGGACGATATTCGGCTGTCGAGATTCGATATCGCGCTGTTGAGCGTGGGCTTGGGCGCCTTGGGGGCGCTGCCGAAGAGGCGGTTCATGGTGGGGTTGGGAGGTGTGTTGTTGCTTGGAGGAGGGATACGGGATGGGAGCGCTCTAAAGGTACGGGTGGTTTGGGTTGTCTCGTCGTTCTAGGTATTGCGGTCGTAATGTGGAATGGTGGACGCAAATACAGTGGTGGTTATCTTGTCATCGTAGGCAGCTGCATAACGGCAATCGGGATGGAAGCGTGCTTGCTTGGCTGCTTGGGTGACAACGTGAACTTGGTGGGGCAGGGCGCAATGACGTCCCTTGCCGAGGCCGGCCGTTTGGCAGGTGCCATCAACGTATCTTTACAGCTGGCACGGTATAGTACAACTTTATCTTAACATCGAAATGGGACTAACATTAGCCTGTGAAAGAGGCTTCACGATTGCATGTCTGAAAATGCATACTTATTCTGGGATATACTCTAATTTGGCTTCGTTAATCTTATTCATTTGTTATTGGGTTGGATGTAAATGGATGTCGACCGATATGCATCCATTATTGTCAAATGAGAATAACCCTAACCCTAACCTTAACCCTGGATTCAAGATGACTTCGAAAAGAGTCTTCATGTCAAATCAAGTTATATCCATCACAAGAGATAATACATACAGGCCATCCAATGGAGTACATGAGTACATCTTCTTGATTACTAGTGAGCCTGAAGAATATCTATTAAGAGTCAGTAACTAGAGTATTTTAGGGAGAAGCCCGCAACAGCTTTCCAGGAGCAAGACACCTCGGAGAGTGAGTGAGTGTAACTAGCTAATCTAAAATTGTACGGGGCATCCAGGTCTACCCATCAAAACCTTCCATATTGTATCAAGTTCTAAGTTGGCCGTGATTTCTCGGCAATGAAGGGAGAAGACCATAAGACGTCTCTCCCGATTTCTTTCGAACCTTCCCCTATTCCCGCCTAACACCGTCTTCGAGACCTGCATATACCAAGACAAACTAAATTCCTACTGAATATCATAACTTGTTTTCCATTCCTAGATGGGATATCCCATGCGTCTGCCAGCTCACAGGCTTCATCATTGTAGAGGATGATTTAGGTAGGTGTATTGGGGGCTAGGGGCAAAAGACCGCGTCAAGGCTATGCAGTCGTCAGAAATTATACAAGCGCCGGCGCAATAGATCGCCGAAAGGAAATTTAACTAATCAAACATGCCGGAGGTCAAGGCTGCTGCAGTGGTGATGCACAAGTCGAATAAAATGTGCAGTCTGGGGCATGCATCAGAGGTAGTATCGGCCAAGAGACGCTTGAGGCTACGGGGAATATGAAGGTGGTACTCGATACCACCCAAGAATGGAATGCCGTCAATAAACAGGATTAAGGAGGTCAGCCGCTTCACATTCCACATATGCCATCAGTGCATCGATAGACTTCTGAGCCCCATTGGCTGAAGAGGAGTTAGAATTGGTAATATTTGCTTTTAATCTCGAAATCGAAAATTATATCATACTGCGGCAGGGCCTGTTGCTTTGCGTCAGCTGCTAAGTTAGCCATTAGTTAAGCGGCTGAGAAATTGGATATGCAGTTCCATCTAATAAGGGTGGCGATGTTGGAATGTGAGGGGTCCGTCCATATGAAATTTCCATGCATCGTGGGGAAAATGCAGGATGATGATTTGTTCGAAGGAATAAGACTCGTCGCGCAAGTTCTGCGGAGCTTGAAGAGTTGACAAATTATTTGTGCTAATCAATCAACCGTATTGATGCTATACAGAATGTTGCCATTGTTCCAAGAATTGCAACATCTCGACAAGTCTCCGAGTGCATATGAGTTTGCCCATAACCGACGTCTAGCTCACCGTGTTTCTTAAGAATTGTTAGACTGTAGTTTAGTATAGTATTACTTGGGGGAAATCGCTGGCCTAGGCTGGCCTCATTAAACCATTGAAGAACCCGGTAACGTGGCGCACTCGTATCCCAGGGCTGGGTTATTAAGTCCTACCGTAAATGCAGGTTCCAGGATGCTGCGCAGTTACAAGCTTCATCTAGAGGTTTGCCGCACACCGGTAAGATGCAGTCACGTCGGTATCTTCCAATAATCTTTAAGTCTACGTCCTCGTGTTGTAATGATGGATTAACATTCTTTATTATCGTGACCCATAGGAAGATCCGGGAATCGGAAGCGTCATTCTGCAATGTGAGAGTAGAATACTAGTCAGCATGCGAGCATGAATACCAACCCTGCCTAGGGGGTATGGCGTTTAAGCAAGGACCCGATCAATAGTATCCTTGGCTCTGCAAGTTGTCTGCAAGCTTATGCCTGAATGCCGTAAGTCTTTCGATTAGAACTACCTAATTTCGTAATAGGATTTTAGATTCTTATGTGATGCCTCACTCCAGTTGCATTTCTATCGCATCGGCTCAACTTTCCATTTCTCAGTAAGAAATTGTGAACAGGGGATGATTTATTTACCTTTGTTCTGTGTATGTCTAGTTGAACTTGATATTGCAACAGAGTTACACAACATGGCTACCAAGCCTGTGTCTCCAATCGCCGCTTTTAAGTAACACAGATAGATCTTCAGCCACCCCAAGAACTATGCTCTCATGGTAAGTATGGGGTTTGATGCGTTCTCGGCATTCATAGGAAAATATCGGCTTGGGCTAAGTCGAGTTGCTTACTTGAAAGCCTTTAGGAATGTACTTTACAGCCCGGTGACCAGGGAGGTCACACCGAAAACCTCAACGAATCGGATCGATCAGATATTATAGGATTTAAGGCTAGCGGTAGCGAGGGGCTAAATGTTCGGGGGTGCGTTCGATTTGAGTTGTCGCTAGATCTGACAGGAATGGAATGCAGGCCTCCATGATCATTGGCTGCTTACACTCAGCTAGCCTTTGGCTCAGGTACGCTCAACAGGGAATAGCAACATATGACGGATAAAGCGGCTGATAGGGTCAAAAGTTAATCTAGGTATACAGGGATCTAACGGCAGTTCCCTTTGCCAGCTGTCTTGAGAGTATCTTGTCTCTCAGTATCTAGATTTTCAGGTCAATTATTAATAAGAATCTTTAGATCTTAGTGAAGAAGTCTGCCTTAACTGTACCCCACTAAGATAATGCTATCTTCTTCTAGAAAGCGGTCTTCGAGAATAGAGGCTTAAACATCCTGGGCGGAAACTGGTTCCGTGTCAGATCTGCACTTGTTAGTTTCGACGCTAACATACCGGCTTGAGACGATTGTGCCGCGTGCCATGGATTTTTTTAAACCAATACTATAGCTTTTCTAAACTCTCAGGTGGCATCAAGGCGTTGAAAGCCCATGGGGCTAAAAACTGCTGAAAGTCAGAAGGTCATGAGAACTGACTATTCATCTCGCTCCATGAGGTCTACATGGATTAGAATATGACCGCGTTTCGCCGCCAATCACGTATTATGGAGTATAAGGCTGGTAGCTTGTTCTGATAATATGCACTAGAAACAAGTTCCCGAGTGCGGCTATGACGTTACTTGTAATATACTGTGTACTACACCGTGGCCTGCTGTGCAAGCAGTCCCTATTTTGTGCATGCGAACCATGTCACCACGGGATGTCTTAAATTTGCGGTTACAGTGATACTTAAATCCAACAGTTATAGACGTGTCTCACTGGTAACAAGCTGCAGGACTTTCTTATAAACTATTTTCGGTAGTTGTAACGGTTTTCCTATGCAAAGACAGATCACTGCTGCTTTCTTTCTCGACTCTAACCGAGTCTCTGGGCTCAAAACGGATCTTCCCGTACTAATCCAGATCATTATGCAGCCTACAACGTGGAGTAGCCAGTGTCCCTTCCGGGGACTTTTGTTGAATGCTGTAGCTGTGCGCCTCATACCCATGTGGCTGAATCTGGAGTAAGGGTAAGGTTACACTGGGGCAGCTGAAGGAAAGGACTGACATAGCGGTTGGGTGTGCTTGACTGCCTGTACTTGCTAGTATCTATTGGCTGATGGGTTCAGGTCCGGCAAAAAGCAATCTGTGCCGCGGTGGCTTGCATATAGGTGCTTGCATACGTGATAGAAACCTGGATTTCTTCTGACTAAACATACGACTAAGGTCACACGGCGAAATGAAACAGACCTTGTCGAAGCCATGGGGGCTGTAATTGGAACGCCCGGACGGGGCATTCTCACATAGCTTTCATTTAGATCGAAAAGGCCAGTGCGAGATCACATCCGAAGCGGAACGCCATCGTGAACGAAGAAATTAGTCTGCAGGATCAGGAGGGTAGCATAGGGGGCAATATCGAGGGTCACGTCCGAGAGCGCAAGATCTTGCACCCATGGACGCTGCCAAGTGTGAAGGAAGAGCCTTGTGAACGGCTATATAAGACTCCTTGAATTCCCTCCAACTCCAGAGTTAGAAACAGCATCGCAGATCATCAATCCTCGGTCTTCAGTCTTCACAACAGTCTTCAGCTGACTTCAAGTACTCCTCGTCTCTATCTTCTTGAGCACCCCCTCAATCATTCAAAATGCAGTTTGGCGCTATCACCACTCTCTTTGCTTTGGCTGCTGTTGCCACTGCTGCCCCTGCCGAAGTCGAGGTTCGAACCGGCGGTAACACAACTCCAACCTGCGGCAACGACCAGCCTAACCAGGTGTGCTGCTCCGGTGTGCTTGGGCTAAACTGCATTCTTTCGATTATTGGCCAAGAATGTGGTGGAAAGGCCTATTGCTGCAACAACCAAGTCGTTAGCCCATCGGTACGTGAATACCCTCTAAACTGCCCCTATGCGGTATCACTAGAAGTGGCCATGATAGCTTACCATTATTAATGATTAGGGAGGTCTCATCGTTGCCAACCTCAACCTTCTCAACTGCGTCAGTATTTTGTAGATGAGCAGATGGTTCAGGGTTCGCGAGTAACAAGAGCACCTGGATGACTTGACTGGGAAAACGATGATGGAATGGTCTATGGGAACTTGGACTGCGTTTGATTCGACTTAACTTTTATCATGGCCTTGATCACACTCGCTTAGCTTCGGAATATCATTCACGTACGTGTTTAACACGCGCTCATCCTCCTCTGTGAAGTTTATGATGTATTGTGAAACTTATCTGCCCTAGGAATATCCTAGCTAGAGGCCCTCAATTGGATCATTGTCATACATGTGCTAGAGCTCTTGGGAAGCTATCCTACCCCTAAAGAGCTGGCCGGGAAAGCACTCCAGAATACTAATACAAAACAAGATCTACCGCCTAGTTACAGACTAACAGCCTCACAACCCAGGTGGACAGTTCTCAAGATCCATAAGGCTCTTACGGAGACACTGAGCCGTAGCCTTAAGTTGAGCGCGTCTGTCCCGTTTCTCTTCAGATTCCGAACCAATTCGCATGAGTTCTTCGTCACTTAGCCCAGCGATTGTCTGGGGACAGAAGATACTTGGGAGGGGTGACATAAGATGACGTTCAATCACCTGACGGCAGACATTGTCGACGAATGTCCTCATCGCTACCTGTCGAAATTATATTAGTAAAAGGCGAAGATTTAAGGAATTGAGTTTGCGGCGTGCCTTGTAATAAGAATCCAAGGCAAAGAAGCCTTCATTGCAAGCGTGCTCAACCGTATCCATCGTTATGTTTCTTTGAGCCTTACTGACTAGCCCCGCAATATGATCGTCTTTGGACTTTGGTGATGATTCAAGATTGACGGCATCTGATATGACAGAGTGTGTCCTCTCTCGGCTGTATTCATTCCGTGACGTTTGTATGCTGTCCGTATAGGAATGGTTATACGTCATTGGTTGCTTCTTCTCGTCATCGATAAGTTTACTCAGTTCCTCCATTGCAAGCCTTTTGCTTTCAACGAGACTCTTATTGCAGAGGATATCGATCCGAGTACGCACCTGGCGCTCATTAATCGTGGACTGGAGTGCATGGAGAACCCATTCGGTGACCGTTCCGGACAACTTCTCAACAAGTTCCGTCGCAATAGATTGCCAACGGCTGGACTGTTCATGGAATAATTCCGTAAGGAATCCTTGGTTGTAAGTTCCTGGAAGCTCACGGCCGCGGGTCTCTGCATATATCTAATCAAGGAGTTGGTAATGAATTAAGTGAATTATTTGAGGAGCACTTACACGCCTTACCCACTCTGTCATTGCAGTATGGGTCACCAACAATCGCCCTGGATTGGCTCTATCGTGCTCTTCGTTCTTCTTCGAGGCGAGGCTAGGCATGACTTTTCTCTTTTCTCCCTCGTCGCGCATGTAGTCTGAAAATGCTCCATTTGCGGTATGAACCGCCGTTCGTAGTCGATTCTTTGGGTCTGAAAAGAAGTTTGCGCCGGATCCTTGATAGTTGCCATCATAAGCACCTTGGGCTAGTTGATAAAAGCGCATACTCGCGTCCGTCAGGAACGACCGAATTTGACCAACTGTTCGCCGCACATCTCCAAGAGACATGAGTTCTTCCTCAGCTTCCGCCAGCTTTTCCCTGACCTCGTCCCGCACTTTCGGAAGCTCGCGTTCGATGTGTTTCTCGAGGAGATCCCGCAGGAACGCCTTAAGGTTCTCCCCGCCTATCCGAGTAGAATCAATGTTGTATTTCCTCCAGACTGTTTTGGAGAAATATTCAATCTCGGCTTGAGGGTTGAGCTCGAGATCCGGTTCACTTATAATACCACGAATTCTCAACAGGAAAAATCCGTGCTTCCGGGAGGTTTTATGGAGGTTTTTTGGTAGAGTCGCAGTTATGTTTTCAGGTATTTCCTCCTTACGGTAAAGATGTGTTACAACATCCACGGTTCGCTGGCCTTGAGGGTCGTATTTTCGCGCCACCTGCACAATACTTTGGTCGTCTCGGTAACCCGGCGCCGGAATAACGGCCAATATGATTGTACGAGGACTTGCAAGATAGCCTGCTATCAATTCCGGCGCAACGGGAGAATCTTCTTCCCACTCGGCAAATCCGCGCCCAGGTAGATCTACAATGGTGAGGTGAAGACCCGTAGGCCCCCTTACTTCGATTTGAAGCACATCGGGAAGGAAGAACATGTAAGACTTTGAATGCCTGTGTCCACAGGATTGAAGTAAAGAAGCAGCACTGTAGAAAACATCGGGAAACTCGGACATGCTAGGGCGCCAAGTGACTCCTTTGAGCTTGGCTTTGTCCTCAGCAGATCGGCTGTGATGTGGCCGGATACTTGCAATGATACTCAGAGGTTGGTTGGTGTGGCGAAGAATGATTTCAGTAGGACATCTGATTTCGATATCGCCCTCGTCAGGGAATTCCATTCCCGTCACACGTTCCAGCACAGACTTTCTCGCCGATGATCTATCACCATATATAACAATTTGAGGTAGCGAAACCGAGTCGCCAACTCCATTGGCGCGGATATTATCGATTTGGTCCAGTGCATGTGCCGACCGGACTGAGCTCAGTCTGCTCGCGGGCGTACCTCCTTCATCTGTAGCCATACTGTCTGTTATTCTGATACATCAGCTGGATTGCTCTACCTAAAACAGGAGATCGGTGTAGATTATATAGGACTTACGTGCTTTATCAATCTGGGGCTGTAAGGTATGACTTATTCTGCGACCTTCCTGTTTGTTCTGGTAGAATTCAGGGAAAGTATCGGATTCGTGGCTTCAGGCCCAATTTCGGGGTCTTTCAGGATAGGAGTGTAGGTATGCCGCACACCAAATGTTTTCAGTAACCTGATGTCGCGTCTGTGATTGTATGAGGAAGTGATGGAAATATCGTAATTATTAGCTGCTGAAAAGCTGCGCATCAACGGAACCAAATTCTTAGGTACGGATTCCTACAGCTGCCGTGTGGGTACCTAAGGTAATCAGGAGGTCATGGCTGGCAACATCTATATGTACCTTGCGAAGCGACTGCCCAGTTACCTCATTAGATAAGGAGGACGTACCTATCTGCCTCACAGCTTTGGCACGAGCCGACGGGTTGGTCACTGCTAGGCCCTACCACTCCAGAATTCGTGTCCTAGGCCTCCCAGTTCATAGGCACTAGAGATACCACTGTGGAATGGGTATTCTGCAGTATTACCATAATCTAGGGCGACTTAGAGTTTATAAGCAGGATATTTGCACCTGTTGCCTGGTCGAGAAATTCTACATAATGGGGACCACATCGGTTACGGCAGCAACAGATGGACTACAGACGATGAATGCTAGCAGCCGCACAGAGAACTATATAACGGCTTATCTCAGCGAGACTCTCGATGGGAATAATCATTAAGAGTGTCGAACCGAAATGTATGCGTACAGGAAAATCTAGACCTCCCAGTCTAAGACACATAAAAAGGAGACACTAGACCGTAAAATCAAATGTTTCTAGAACAACTACAATGCAGCTAATATGAAGAAATAATAAAAAGAAAATTTCAATTAAAAAACAAAAAAGCTCGGTCTGGGAATCGAACTGGACATTTGACCTGAATAAGCTGGCCTACTTACCGCCCTGCCCAGTATTCGAATCGAAGACCTACGAAAAACCCCCGGACGGATTTTATCTGGATCCCTCCTCTCCAAACCACTACACCACGGCCATTTAGTTTCATTGCCTGGATCGGGATCTTACCAGTCGGACTGCGTAACGCGCCATATATGTTAACTCTTGGCAACCTAGCAATGGAATAACACACACCCCCTGAGGGGTACCTCCCACGGACTTGAAGCTGCGTCCCGGGTACCTGCCCCCCCTAATTTCTGTTTACTTTGGAACCCCATCTAAATGCACTACGTGCTTGCTATCTACCACCTAAGATTCCTAGGGAATTAGGTACCTGGATATCTAAGAGATTCAGACGTAAATCAATTCGCACATATCTGAACCGTTTTCTATCATCAGACTTAGAAAATGTGCTTCTTAACGAGATAATCGGCCGAGGACTGAATTCGTGGCTAGAGGGTTGTATTTTGATACAACATTGATATTAGGGAATGTCCCCTATCCAGGTTGTATTCCAACAATATCTTCGGTACATAAACTAATGCTATTTTCTAGGTAAACCCCAAGAGGCGAGATGAAATACTGATATATGAGGTACTCACAGGACCGTGAGCTCTTCGTCGAGAACGTAAGGCTCCCAAGACTTCCAGGTTCCTTTCAGGAAGACATAGCAAACTCTCTCCCAGCTACCATGCTCCTTCGGAGAGTGTTTAAGAAGTAGACACAACGCACGCTTGGCAGCGTATCCTTCCCAGAACGTGTCTACTAGGGCGATACATAAAAGGCGAAACTCGGGTTGAATTCCAGAGGTTAAGACGTCCCAATCGCTCTGGACATCCAACTCCAACACCGTAGGTAAAGGGAGAGGCACACCCGGAGATGGCTGTGCCGGCATAACAGTCAAATATCTAACATCGTCGCCCCTGATCTTCCAAGTCGCATCACCGCTATCCCAGAGCTCCTGCGCTATCTCCTTTCTCATATTCTGCGGCCTCTCTTCCAGCTTGACATGGACAACCTTACTCCTGACTTTCAGATACGCCGACTTGACGTTTCCAAAATCGCCGTTTTGGCCCGCAAGACAGCACTTGGCATCGACAATATTCCATATAAACTTCGTCTCCTTCGAGAGCGGGATGAATCTTATCTTCCCCGAAACCGAAGCCCACGACCAGGACGGAGCGACATATTCAGTCGTTCTGTAGCATCTGCTCGGGGAACCTGCTGCTTTCCATAGGATGCTAGTGTTTAGCTGATTGCGCCACATGCCCGCAAGATAGTCACGGCCTGGTTGAGCGACTTTGGTGGCGATTCCTGCGAGTGCTATCAGTCGGTCTGTCTCGTATGTCAGACTCCTTGACGTATAGTGCTCAACGAGCTGTTGCCAGAGCCACGTAGGTGTCTTCCACGGCTGGTTCGCCCCTTTCAGGGGACTCTCGAGAATGGTGAAGTTGATACTGGGGTCAGCCATGTCTGGCGGAGTTGCTATGCCACAGTCGCAGTTCGCGATTGTTGGGCACTTCCATTTCAACTCGGTTTCTGTGAAATGGATGCGCCGTCGCGAAAGGCACTCTTCTTGCAGGATCCACCCTCTCCCAGTAAGTTGACTCGTGCACTGGTCCGCCTGGCAGAACAGCTCGGAGACGTCAGTGGCGAAATTTGCGGTGCTCGAGTCTATATGGGTCTGAACGAGTACTCTGGTGGTCGTATGTGAGTCCCCATCTTTGTATTCTATGACTCGAACAGAACGTGGGTTTTCCCTATCCTTCTCGTTCTGGAACAGACCATCGTCGCTATGCGTTGCGCGATCCGCAAATATGGTAGCGAATGCATTGGAATACACGCTGTGCATTCGATCTGCTTCAACTTCCCAATCAGCCGTATCATTCTGGACAATGCAGATCGAGTCTATCCATATGTACTGAACTCCCAGGCCCCTCGTGACTTCGATAGCATCGCGAAAGGTTTTGGGAAATTCGGCAAGGGGTATCCTCTTACAATGAGCTGCTAGATTCTCTTTAAGAGTGAGGAGCTTCTTGTGAGAGGAATTCGGGTCACCCCATCGGTGACTTAGAGCTAGGTAGCGGCCTCTTCTCCCTTGCGAGATGTGTAGAAATGGATCCTGGCCACTAAGTCCAACATCAATGACTCGAGTTGGCAGCTCTTCATCATCGAAGCCAGGGCACTTGGTGTGATTTATCCGACAGTCCTCAATGCGGCTATTGATTAACTTGATATCCCGTTCCTTCGTTCGAGATAGCGGCGACTTTGCTAGGACAGGCAGCCAATTCAATGTAGAGGGACAATGCGCTTCTACACAATATTAATACGCATATAGAAGGCCTCTGCTTGTTCGTACCTCCATCAAGAGCCAAGGTTACAGAGATGTGAYCCMAAAGAGACCCCGCCGTAAACCGCGATTTAACGGAGCCCGTGACAAGGTTGAAGAAACCATATCCACCAATTGAATCTATACGCTCGATTATCGGATTGTCAAGGTCAAGCTTCTCTGACAGCGCACTACAAAGGAGTGAGCATGTCGTACAGCGAGCTCTATTGGAAGAGAATTGAAGAGAGCTTTTTTGGCAGGACCCGGGCGGCGTAATGAGAGGCGTGCAGACAGGACATCGGGGGCCGAATAAGTCATCAATCACAGTCGCCATTTCATGTGCAATCAGGCCTGCGAATCATTCTGATTAATTTTCGTAGGTTGAATCTCGGTTGGTGAAGAGACACTACAAATTGATGATGTACACTTTGAAGTTGATAAGTGAATTTCTCTCTAGGCTCCTTCGTGGCCGTGGAATAGGATCTCTGCGCTAAACGCGCAATAAGTTGGGGGCGGGGCATTAAGCCCATCTTTGCTGACCACTAGGTTGCCAATCGATATATTTATAGAAGATGGACGATGGTGGAGTTTGTTTCCAAGATCTTACCAAAAGTGCCCAATTCTCCATGATCCTAAATAATTGATGACCGCGAAACTGAAGGATTACGGCAGTTATAAAGAGATGTGGACAGCCAGGGGGCGCGATGAAGACGAGGGGCAAGAGAAGCGAAATGAAACAGAGAAAATGAAGTATGGGCCCGCGGTAGCATAGTGGTATATGTTCAGCAGATCTATTGTAGCTAATTCTTATAGCTAGTCTATGCTTCAATAGTTGGGGCAAATGAGGCCCTCATGCTCATTGCCGTTGCCGTTTATGAACGAAGCATGTATCTATCCCAGTAACATATAAAAGACGCTTGATTAAATGCGACGACAGCGTAGAAAACCTCTACAAGTTGGTATAATTCGATAGTCGTGGGGAGTTATACGTAATCGCGTGGTATGGCTCCTAAGTTTTTTTTTTTTCATCTAGCCAACTTCATGTTTTGTTCGTTTGCAATACGTGGTGTCTCAGATACTGATGTAGAGCTGGCCGATAATCGCCCTCCCTGAGCAAAGGTGTGCTTACGCGGTGTTCAATCACTGAGGCTTCTGGCTAAACTCAAGTGACTTGTGCTGGCCTGGAGTGATTCCTTCGCTCGTTGGATTTTCGCATTAGGATTCGAGCTAGAATCAGATTCAGGCCCCACGTGATAGCGGCGACAGCGAGGTCTGCTCAAGCTGACACTGCATACGTGGCTGATGACGTTGTTCGCCTTCGGGTATAAGCCGTTACACGGTTTTTCGACAAAGGTGGATCCGTCATACTTCTATCTCGCTGGCGAGATATGAGAACTCTTATGATTCTCGGTGAATATCGGGCGTGCTGGGCGCTGGCGTCGTGTGTTTGAGCCGTCTCTTATCTCGTCATACGATTTTTTCGGAACCGGAACTGGTTGGTACTAGAGGAGCTTCTTGAGAGTGTCCTTCTTCGAGTGTCGGTTCAAACCACCGCTCCTTTCTGTCAATCCGGCCGCACATCCGTGGACCGCATTGTGCTAGGACGCAAACGAGTGTCAGGACAACCACGGTGACAACAGACCCAACCGCGAGACCGACGATCAAGCTCTTTTCGAAGTCATTATTAACCGAAATCGACATCTTGGCGTGGTTGAGCTATGGAATCTTGAAAGACGGGGCTCAATAATTTTGAGACGACTAGGTGACGATGAGGTGCAGTGACGTTGGTGGTGAGTTCGCGGCGGTGTTGTATAAAATAGAGGTATTGTATCGTAAGTGGTACCGATTTGTAGTAGTAAAAGTAGTGGAATACTAACTTATGTACGTAATCTAGTACGTAGGCAGACACAATAGAAGCTTACCAACCCCGGTCTCTTTATGAAATGAAACATATATAGAGATAGGGTTCATTGCCGAGAAGAACCGAATGATTCCAAGAGAATCTCGAAGTTGTCCGCGGGCGCCGTTTTATGTATAAGGAAACTCCACGCCTCGTGTCCACAGCCGCTGAAGCTATGGTCGTGTCACGTATACGAACCATTTCATCAGTCCTACAAGCATCCGATGCTACCGAATCCGAATACCCAGCTGGGTCCTCACGACAGGGGGTTGGTTGGTAAGGCTTAGCTGCGCTGGGTTGCCCTACGCGGCAGCGGTAAACGAAACGTACGTCTGGATCAGCTACCCACGGGTAATCCCGATTGGTTCTGGGTCTCTCGCGCGACCCAACGGTTTCCACTGATCGGCAACGATAGCGTCTATGGAAGGTTAGCCGAAGCCTATTAATAGGTATCCGCGAAGCGCTGAATTGGAAAAATACAGAACATTCGATTTTCATGGAATGAAGAAATTGATAGAAATTCACTGTATATTGGGTGCGACTAGCATAATCGTGAGTGCAAGTCTTTATCGGATGAGAAATCTGATGGTTTTGAGATCATGTTGGTTCAACACTTGTCGATGGAGCCAAACCCCAGAATTCGGACGAGCGTCTCTTTAGCTGTCGCTGCAGATGTATTGCGTGGCGCAGGCGTTCTTGTACCATTCTTTTTTCGTTGCTGGCCAACAGTGTTTGTATTTCTGGTTATATGTGAAACGATTGTGGGAATACGGGTTAACTTGGTCCATTCACTTTTTGGTGAGCAGCATTAGATATTTCCACCTGGTGTAAGAGATGGAACCAACACTTGTTTGATCTAGACTTGTACGCGAGGTTGTTGATTCCAATGCAGGCAAAGATGGAAACCCCGTACTGCTAGGTGTTCCTCAGGAAAAGGTCTAGAAAATCGGAAAGTTGATGGACAGACAGCATCCAACGCATAGGTACGTCAGAATGCATTGCTCATGGTACTCTTCAACGATTGTGTTGTGGGATATCGCCTGTTTCCCACCAAGATACCTTTCCTTATTGAAGCAGCAATGCCTTGAGTAGCTCGATCGCATCTAACATTTCTGGGTCGGTAGAGTTGGGCCTTCGAAGAGGGGCTTGATTGATGAAGCACAAGTCGTCGCACATGATACCGGAACTTGCTTCATGGACGTTGGACTTGAAATCAAGCACCATGATATCACTGGGGTGAGAAACAGGATGAAGGGTGGCGTTGTTGATTTCGCCAATGCTCTTCAGCTTGGAGCCGCTTATGTAAGGAGAGACAGAAAGGAAACCCAGTCACGTGATCCACGCGCGACTGGTGAAGAAACCGATGCTGCGATGCTGCGTGACGTCATTAGCTAAACCAGGGCAAAATAGTGGACTTTGGTCGCTTTTGCGACGTCAACAATTCTATGGAGCTTTTGGTCCGACAGCTTATTAGAGCTATGTGAAGCAGGATGTAAGTGATACTCTTGTGTACCTACGCATTCTACAATTGCAAGGGTAGAATATATCCCTAATTAGAAACTATAGGAAATAGAGCAGCAATGAGCTATGCGTTTAGGGCGTATTCGCAGTTGACAGCCTCGAGCGTACGGCCGTTAACTACCCGTCGTATTGCGAATGTCCCCCTTTCGGCCCTGATACATAAAGCGAGGCCAGTTTCGAATCCGTCATACCGATGGTTTGTAACGACCCCAATAACGAGGGAAGGCCAACTTAGCGATGAGACGGCCAGGGAAACAAACGAGAGGGATCAAGCCGCGCACGAGAAGGAAGTCAAGGCCGGAATTGAAGATGCCGTGAAGCAGCAGATTAGACGCCCTTGGCAACGGGAAGGTGCCGACCAACCTCCCGTCAGCGACTCAAGGCGTATGAATAAGGTTATGACGAAGGGTATAGAATTCCATTGCTTTAATTATGGACTTTTTGAGATGCTTACTACTAGCAAGGCAAACTCCTAACCACTCCAACCCGACTCCTGAAACTCATAGTCCCTCTCCCGGTCGATGCGTTGCATGACGAAAATGGCAACAAGGGGGAATTCCGATCCCTCGCACAAAACGAGGAAATCCAACCTCTAGCCCTGCTTGTCCACCCCCAGCAACCCTTATCATACCTCGAACGCCTCATCCAAGCCGAGCTTCCGCCCGTTCGCGACGGCGATGGCCGCGAGAAGATGCCGAGTATACATTTCCTAGCCGAAGGATCAGAGCGAGACGAGACGGGTCAGAAAACCAGACTAGAAAAGGAGGAGTCAAATATAGCCTCGTACTCGGGCAAGGGGCGCGAGGGAGCCGATACACCGCCCGAGCACAAGGACTGGGTGCGGTGGAGCAGCAGCACCGAGATTGGCGATTTCATCCGCGACGCCGCTAGAGGCCGCGAGTTCGCCATCGAAATTGCCGGCCATAACACTGAGTTGCGTGTTGGGGTGCCCAGCTTCAGCGACCGGACGCATTACATGCGAGTCCGGCTACGGCGCATGTCTCGCAAGATTGACGAACTTGCGAAGATTAAGCACGAATGCGATATGCTCGCTCATCGCGGTGCCCATCGTATAGCGGTAGCCGGCTTCTTCGCTCTGACGGGTTGGTGGGGCGCCGTCTACTTCCTAACCTTCCACACTGACCTGGGCTGGGATTTGATGGAGCCTATCACCTACCTTGCTGGTCTCACTACAATCATGGGTGGCTACCTGTGGTTCCTGTTCATAAACCGGGACCTCTCGTACCAAGCCGCACTCAAGACAACCGTTTCGCGGCGGCAGAACATCTTATACCAGGAGCGCGGCTTCGACCTGCAGAAGTGGGAGAACTTGGTTCACGAAGCGAATGCGTTAAGGAGAGAGATTAGGACTGTGGCTGAGGAATATGACGTTGACTGGGACGAGGCCAAGGATCTGGGTGGAGAGGAGGTGATGGAAGTGCTTGAACACGAAGATGAGAAGGACGGTAAAAGCGACCACGAGAGTGAGAATAGAGAGCGCAACGACAATGGGAGGAAGAAGTCCTCCTAACGATAGTGACGAGCCACGATACCCGAATAATATATAGAGACGCATAGAGAAACCTAGGACTTGTTCTGAGCGCTTATGCCTTCGGGTTGGCCTATAATTGTACTACGCAACGTACTTCCACAGAAGCTAGATTTTGAGTAAAATTGTCCTTTTGATTTTTTGTCTATACCTGAATGGATTTTCCTTGGTCTTTCATCATTGTGGAAATGGAGACATGCCTCCCATTCCTCCGTTCGTCAAACAGTAGCTCGCTCAGCTAGCGTATAGAAACCACAGGATCAGGCACTTAGCATCTCTCTCAAGACCTTGATCTGCTCCAGAACACTATCCAAGCTAGTACCGCCCTTGGCAGATCGCATCTCAACACTACGCTCGTAGTCGAAATACTCAGCGATATCCTTCTCGAATCGCTCATCGACCGACTTGAGCTGCTCATACGTCAGCTCGTTCATGGGTGTGTCCGTCTTCTCAGACAGGGCAACCACTCGGCCTGAGATGTGGTGGGTCTCGCGGAACGGTACACCCTTGCGGACGAGGTAGTCGGCAATATCAGTGGCAAGCATGAAGGGGTCAAGCGCGGCCTTCATCTTCTCGGGCTTGATATCGAGCGTCGCCAACACACCCGTGGCGATCTGGATGCTGTCGCTAACTGTTTTCACACTATCCAGCATGACCTCCCAGCTCTCCTGAAGGTCTTTGTTGTATGTGCTGGGCAAGCCCTTCAGCGTAGTCATGAATCCAGCCATCTGGCCAAATACACGGCCGCTCTTGCCCCGCAGTAGCTCCAGGCTGTCCGGGTTCTTCTTCTGGGGCATCAACGAGCTGCCTGTCGAGTAGGCGTCTGCGAGTCGCACGAATCCGAACTCGGCTGTGGAATAGATAATCAGGTCTTCTGCCCATCGTGAGACATGTTGCATGAGCATGCTCGCCCATTGAAGGGACTCGGCCACGAAGTCACGGTCCGCGACTCCACCCATAGAGTTCCACAACAGTCCGTCGAAACCCAGCTCCGCGGCCATCATGTCTCGGTCGATGTTGAACGGGTTGCCGGCTAGAGCACCGCAGCCAAGGGGGCTCTTGTTGACGCGCTTGATAACCTCACGAAGGCGTTCGAGATCAGAGGCGAAAGCCAGACTATACGACATGATCCAGTGGCTCCAGCGGATGGGCTGTGCACGCTGTAAGTGCGTGTAGCCGGGCATGACGTGGTCGACCTCAGCCTCAGCGCGGTCAGCAGCGACTCTGAGGAAGGTAACGAGGTGTGCCTCGATCTTGCGCAGCTCATCACGCAGCCACATGCGCATGTCGCAGGCGACCTGCTCGTTACGGCTGCGGCCCGTGTGCAGCTTACCGGCAACCTCCTTGCCAATGATCTCGCCGAGGCGGCGCTCGTTAGCCGTGTGGATGTCCTCGTCGACGCCAGGCACGATGACGAACTTGCCCGACTCCCATTCTGCCATGACTTCTTGGAGGCCCATTTCGATCTTGTCGAACTCGGCTTCCGTCAGGATGCCCCCTTTCTTGTTGGCGCGCGCGAAGGCGATGCTGCCCAGGATGTCCTGCTTGTACAGCGCCTTGTCAAAGTGGATACTCTCGTTGTAAGCCACCATGAGGGGGTCGAGACCGCCTGGGATCGAGTTAGTACGTTCGGGTTAGATGTGAGCTAGCATTGGAATGACACCATCTATCCTCGCAACAGCCTTTGATCATATGTTTGTGTGTTTTTTTTTTTTTTTTTTTTTTTTTTTTTTGAGAACGATAGTGTGCTACAATGTGTACATGAAACTGTAATATCGGAAGATATTGTACTCACTGGTGAAGCGGCCTCCCCATAGCATGTTCTCACCAGGTTTGTTACCGGACGCCATGGTTTAGAAAGCCTCTTACTCGGACGGGATCAAAATATGAAGAGGCTAAGGGAAGTCGCAGTCTTTACGAAGTTGTCGAGTGACTCATTTGAGGGTCGATCAACGCTTATCAGAATTATCAGAATAGAAAATGAAAATTGATTCACCCTCACTTCAATTGACGCATATCTCTCCAGGCTTTGATTCAATATGGATATTAGCGTGTTATGCGACAACCGAGACTACGATAGACAGGATGAGATAAGCTCCACAGGACAAAAGTTCATTCCGGTTTCTTCCTCGTATCAATTTCTCAATCAGCATCTAGTTTCACTCTGATGACAACCTAATCATTCCCACATCCTACTAACATGCAGGTAGCCGTTCGCTATCTAATATATCGGTGTTTGAATTGAAGATCGTGGCGAATTCCGCCGTAGTCGATTTAAAGTCCCGAAATCCAATACCGGTCCCGTCCGGTGAAGTACAGTTCGACAAGGTCACACCCGACTTCTTGGCGTCGTTGACTCCAATTCTGGATACCTGGTCCTACATCAATCTCCCCCAAGTGAGGTGAAGATTCTAGTCGTGCTACAGTAGAACTACCTGCTGAGAAATCACCGTTTGCTCATTGGATACCTACGGCCGGGTTTGATGGACGCCACCTTCGCCCTGGGCTGAATATACCTGGGTACAAGTTGCCTTACTGACGGCATGCGGCTATTGGAAAACGGGTGAAGAATCTGGGGAAATTCTGGATCAACAGCCCTAAAGCTGACACCACAATCCCCTGATTTCCCCTCGCATGACAGGCCTGGACAGGGGAGCTCCGTGACTGCAAACCCCACTGCAGGTAGCAGTCCTCCGCTTCCACGCGCCAACCGAGTGGTATGACGTCCGCGAAAAGTGGACGAAACGGAGTCGCCGTTTGTTTTCGACGGTTGGTAATAGATCAATCTGGAGGTAGTCGTCCCACATTGCCTTGTTATGACATACTACCGACTCAATCTATTTTTTCCTATCGTTGTCGGCAACCAACAAGCTCTCACGGGACAATCTCTATTTTCCGTCTGCAACTCAGACTCATGAATCACATGAGCACGCCGTTGTGTCTTCAGTATTTAAGCCTTATCAAGTGGATCCATTGTACCGGAATGATTGATAGCCTCCACACTCTTGTGCCCTCAATATTTTGTCACAAGCCTTAAAGTCTTGACATTACATCTCCATTTCTATCAAGCAAATGGCTCCGTCCATCGTCCATTTGCCAGACGGCCAGAGCTTTACGGTCCAGCCCGTTTTCTCTGGCCTGTTCTTCAAGTCCAATGAGCTGAATCATCACCATGCACCATTTCCTGTCGGCTGGACAGTCGTCATACATAGCGAAGATAATCCTGAGGACCACCTACACAATCTTACCCTCCAGGAGGAGGGCAACGAACCCCGGTCTAGACGAAGCCACATTCACAAGTATAGCAAGCCTACGCTACAGAATGACACCATCTTTATCTCATCCATCTCAAACCCCTCAAGCAGCGAGTATAAGCCGCACGCCAGCCAATCCCGACAGATAGCCATGATGCTCTGGGTAACACTATACTGGTACTTCCAACAACCTGAGCCATCTCCATTTATATTGACGGAGCAATCTAAACATGCTCCTCCAGAAGCAAGGCCTAGAGGCGATTGGCGCATCAGGATTAAACGAGAGGGTGTCCTGCGCACACGGAATATGATCCCGAAGCTGGAGAGAATGGGCCTGATATCAACTTTAGACTCGGCCGTCGGAGAGAGCTCGAGCGAGAGCAACCATGGATGGGACCACATGTTCGTTACTAGGCGTATGTTCTGGCAAATCCACAGCGGACTATTTCTCTTCACCCTGCAGCCCGTGAAGCATAACTCTTATCCTGGATCGCCCAGTAACAGCCGCCCTACTTCACCCGTCAGAAGCGACGCAGGTCAGCTGGCCTCGCTGTCCAACCATTTGGCAGCTGAACCGCCATGTTCCCCGATCGGGCCATATTATTCATCTTCTCACCTTCCAACATACTACCCTCCGGCGCCATTGCAGTATATACTCACTAACGGTATCCGGCATCCACTACGACAAAAACCCCCGCATATGGGGGAAGTCTTCTACACGCGCTTCATACCCAGTGTAGGAAGGTATCTTTCATTCCGCGTAGCATCCCTGTCGCCAAAGCCAATCCCATGTCTTGGGCCTGTTGGACCGAGCGAGAGGGAGAATAGTCACTTGAACMCCCTATCCGATACCTCTCTACTCCAAATGTGGTTATCAAACCCTAGAGTCTCGGCTTTTTGGGGTCAGTACTACCCCCAATTCCTCTCGAATGCTCTGCAGTCACGCCACTCGTTCCCGGCCATCGGGATGTGGGACGGCGTCCCCTTCGGGTACTTTGAGATCTATTGGGTGAAGGAGGATAACTTGGGACGCTACATGGGCAACGATGCGCAGGACTTCGATCGGGGTATACACGTGCTCATCGGCGAAGAGTGGGCGAGGGGGAGAGTACAGCAGTGGCTTTCTAGTATCGTCCATTGGTGTTTCCAAGCGGACTACCGTACAATGAATATTTTCCTTGAGCCTAGAGTCGATAACGAGAGGTAAGTTTCACTTGCACGTGACAGTCTAGGATTAACTGACATGCATGCAGATTTATCCAGCACCTCCAATACGGCGGCTTCTCGAAGGAGAGAGAAATCTCGTTCCCGCATAAGCGAGCGTGGCTTTGCCGACTACGAAGAGATGCCTGGGACGGCCCAGCCATGTGAGGACGGAAGACTAGTTCATGGTACCGAGTTCGTTAAAGTTGCATTTGGTGGCGTGCTTACGCTATCTATATGCTTCGACTATGTTTGAGCGAGCGATGGTTTGCTTTTTATGAAAGCGCCTATGCATATGCAGCGGGGGAAAAGCGATGATTCAAACTTGATTTTTATTCCACTTCGAACAACACCATTCGATTTCTTTGCAGCATAAGAGCTAGAATTCGCAACCACGCATTAGAATACGAAGCGTTCTACTAGAGGCCGTTGGCCGACGAGGCAATGAATAGAAAATTAGCAATTATTTCAAGCAAACATCCGAATGTAACCTGTGACCCGCGTCATCGGTCGGATCCCGATTTGTTTACCTACAGATACCGTGGAACACTCTCATGTAGGCGCCCGAGACTCGCGCGCCGACATTCGGGACCGAGATTGAAGCTAGGGAGGTGGCTGGGTCACTATTGATTGCAGAATTGAGCGATAGGATTAGATTAATCGTTTTCTCGTTTCACAGCCTCCCCCTAAATTTAGGTAGGCATCGTATAGAGTCGGCCAGCTTTCGCCCGGGCGGTGTGACACCACATCGCACATGAAGGCAATACGAGCTCGACAATTGTATACCCAAACATCCATAATGTTAGACACGCACAGCGCCGGCTGCATGCTGAATGCTGGATATCGATTAGATTATGCACTTACTATGCAGGCAAGCCAAACTTTAGGCGTCATACGCACAAGCAGACGAAGCCGCACGTGCGAATTCAGGGGCGTCCCGCCGAAACCTTGTCAATGTCGGCTTCAGCTGCTGTCCGTACCCGACCGTTGGGTTGCTTTTAATCAATTCTAATTGACCTACCGTTTGCATCCTAGACATCGTCGTTGTAATCTAACTGTTTGCAAGATCTAACAGAGGAATACTCCAAAATGTCTACTTCCACACGCACAATCCTGGTCGTCGGCGCGACGGGCCAGCAAGGGGGTTACGTGCTTTCAGAGCTGTCGGACCTGTTATCCACGACCAAGACCAAGGCCAATGCCAAGGTCAAGGTCCTCGCTCTAACCCGGTCCGCATCCTCGCCCAAGGCCCAGGCCCTGCCGGACAAGTATCCCGACCTAGACCTGGAGGTCGTGGAAGGCGACACCCGAGCCCCGGACCCGATCTTCGCAGCGCATCCAGGCATTGATACTATCTTTAGCTACACGACGCCGCCGGACGAGGAGCCGCAGGCGACGTTGCTCATCGACTCGGCAGCCGCTCATTGTCGCACACACTCCAAGAAGATACACTTCGTCTTCTCCAGTGTTGACCGTGGCGGTGAGCCTAAGTCTTGGGATACGCCGACGGACATCACGCATTTCGTGCAGAAGCACAATGTTGAATTGCACTTGCGCGATGCTGCTGATACCTCGGAGGGACGATTGACGTATACGATACTGAGGCCTGTTGCGTTTATGGATAACTGTAAGTGTTGTCTATTTCCTGGAATTCTTCCTCGTATCTATCCGCCACGACCTCATACACTCATGGGTTGTCCATTCCTTCGAGCCTTCCCTTCCACGCACGTCCCCTAATCACAGGCCATAGTAAACCCCGGCGGCGCCTTCGGCATGGTCTTCGCCAGCCTCTGGAGCACGCTCTCCGCCTCACGCAAGCTGCAGATAGTCAGCGTGCGGGACATCGGGCTCTTCGGCGCCAAAGCGCTCCTCGATCCTTCCAACCCGAAGTACAGCAACCGCGCCATCGGACTCGCGGGCGACGACTTGACGCTCGGCGAGGCACGCGATATCTACCGCCGCGTGTCCGGGGGCCAGGAGCTGCCGCAGGCGTGGTGGATTGTGGGCTGGGCCGTGCGAGGGGTGGTTGCTGCAAAGCATGTGGGGGCCATGTTTAGCTGGTTTGAGACGAAGGGGTATGGTGTTGATATCAAGGCTTTGCGGGAGGAGGAGCCGCGGCTGCAGGATTTTGAGATGTGGCTTAGGGAGAGTAGTAAATTTGAGTGTACGAAGGGGGGGAAGTGAGATGGTTGAAGGTCGCGTTCAAAGACTGCGTGTACGGAGTTGTGGATGGGCTTCCACAGAGAGGCGTACTGAGTACATACCTTGTATTCAAATTACAAGATAGGTGTCTACGTCCTAAAGCAGTTTTCTAGGTCATAGAGCAGTAACATCCGCTAGTACTTGGTCAAGACTTCATGGCAATCTCTAGGCTAACACCCTTCAGATTTCTCTACACCTTGCTGCCTGGCTTTGTATGTCGTATTACCAACTCTAGCCCTACCAGCCCCCAAGAGCAAACGGACCTGAAACCTACCCTGCGAATGACTCACAGCCGGTGAGACAGCAGCATGTTGGCTCGGAGCCAATCGGCGTCTGCAGGTACCCGGGAGCCGAGAGAGAGCCGATGGGATATACAAAGTCAAAGCTCTTGCTCACGATAAAAGCAACTCGGGGCCCGCCACAGACAGAACGTTTTAACACTTCTATTCTAAGCTGCTACAACATAACCAACAAGCTGAAAAATGAATCTCTACAGTGCTGACCCTGCGAAGATACCTGCTACAGACACGTACGCTGATGTCCCTTTCTACGGTCGTTACAAGCCATGCCCAGACGACTTTGTCCCTAACCCGCCACCGGGCCCCTCAACCAACGACGATGTCATCCGCTACTGGGAACGTGTCATCCTCGACAAATGCACTCAAGCCAACCGAATGTATAAGGTCGAGGGCTGGAGAGACGTTTTCGCTTTAGGAAGTATCATTATCATGTCTAGCCACTTAAGCGTCAAACCTGTGGAGATAGAGCATACTTTGAGAGACGCCAATGATCAGGMGGCCATCGCCGTGGTTGGCGACTGTCTGCGCGAAGTTGGTGTTCAAGTTCCTACGATCTATTTCCAGGGAAAGGTAGATACACCAACGATATTTCCGTCTGTAAAATTCTGGTCACTGATTTCCTCTCCTTTTAGATCAACCAGAAAGATGTGCTCGTCCAGTCCCGCATCCCTGGAGTGACTCTCAACGTGGCCTGGCCCTACCTCACGGAGGCAGAGAAGGCGTCCTTCAAACAGCATGCACGGAAGCTCATCAAAAAACTAGATCAGATGAAACAGCCGCAAAGCATGGGATCCGCAGCGCCGTCCTACGCTTTACCCGCCGCAAACCCTGTGTCGTGGGCTCCTGAGGTGGTGGAGTACGACATGCTATTTGGAAAGATAGACGGCGAAGGAAAGTTGGGTTTTGCACACAACGACTTGAATACTTCGAACATCATTGTACAGGACGGCAAGATCACCGGTCTCATTGACTGGGAGATGGCTGGATGGTTTGGGGCCCGCCGTTCAGGTGAAGTCCATCGTAAGATTCGATGTTGCACGGTTAGCCCAGAGAATGACTATTGGAGTGATCTATACGAGGACCTATAGGATGTCTTAGGTAGTTAGTCACATATAGTCTGTCTTAACAATATACTTTTGTATCGGGTCGTCCCCAATGAAGCCTTCTATGATACCTACATCACTATCAACGACGCCCCAAAACGAGATTAGGTACCTAATACAATAGGTCGTCAGAGAAGTTTTAGGTACTCTCTCTCTAGTAGGATATAACCAAGGATTTGAATTGACTACTGGTCCAGCAATAGCAACAGTAGGAGGCTATCTAATTTTATATATAAAAGGTGTTCCTAAAAGGGCCCCTAGTCCGGTGGACCGGAATAGGGGTCCTTGAAGGTAACCACGTGACATAGGAAACAACTTTACTCTTCCGGCGCACCGGGTCTCCTTATTGGCCAATTCCGCCCCTTTATAGTAATTCCAGGGACGTAATGAATTGCCTTAAACAACGATCAACGATTTTTACTGGCTTGAGACATACTGCTATATGTTAGGTCATATTCCCCAGATTAAATGTAATGGGGTGTATAGTGCTCACGTTGACGGTCAGCTGGCCCTGCGCGACGTCGTTGTCCTGGAAAGGAATACTGCCGCACTTCTTGCACTTGTGGGCAATGAGGCCGGAGATAAAGGCCTTAGCCTCTGCCCCTGAGATGCTCCGAGTGGTAGACTGGGTGAAAGCACAGAGACCGGGGCCCGTGCCATCGATATCGCCACAGCAGGCGATATGCTCACCGGGGCTAAACATGGCGGTATCCGATTTCCCGTTGATGATGTTCTGGATGTCGAAGATCGAGCACAAGGTGCCTCCGCAGTTTGAGCTGCCACGACAGTTGATTCCCAACTGTGCGTTGACTCCAGCCGAGGCAAGGATGGCAGTAGTGAAAAGAGTCTTGATGAGCTGCATGTTGGAAAGATGTTCTAGATGATGGTGAAGTAGTCTAGGTGTTGGAAGATTGTTCTGGATGATGGAATACGATTGAGGTGCTTTGCTTGCATTTCCTGACCTTCGTCGTATTGGAGCCCCTTTTATATATCTCTTCCCCTCCTCCACCCCCCCC